>JALPQI010015216.1:0-29950 GCA_025490895.1 Thaumatotibia leucotreta
TGGCTAAGCATCCAGCATGCCTAATTACATTATGCAATCGATAAGTAAGTAATAAATTACAGATTCACACGAAAAGTCACGTTATCATTTCCATACATTATGGTCACGTGACTTATCGCTTATCGTATACGATTGCTGAATGACATCTTGGCATGCTGTTAATTATTTCCGTAGATAGATAAACATAATATTGTAAACTCCTTAATCATAAACGTCTCTTAACTTAGCAAGCTGCTAAGTATTGTTTGTCTTTCGGTCTTATCAACACGTCTATAATAACGAAAGGGACTAACAATACTTAGCGTTTTTGACTTTGTGCAGAATGTGTAGGCACCTGATATGTGTGGGAGCGCCTTGCGGCCAGATGCCATCACTTTATATACTCCAAAGGGCTAATATTTTGTAATTGTTTTGTTAGTTTTTACTGTTCTTTCCTAAAACAGCTTTTCTAACGCGGTTACTTTTAGGACTTTTGGATAATACGAGTATGTCCATGGTATGTTTTTATTACATTACACTTTTTTTTTAACTCAGGCATGCCGTTAAAAGGTAATATTTATTGAATATTTTTTAGTAGATCCTGATTTTTCATACTTATTGTATTTCAAAAATTACAACAGAGCATATGAAGTGCCTAATAATATTTGGTTGTTTCATTTCTTCGAAAGCTACTAATATTTTCATAAAATTTCAGTATTATGAAACAATTTGTTCTTTAAACACTTAACTACTGGGAGCTCCTATCACGTACTATATAAATAAATATGTGTGTATCTGAGCTTATGATATATTTATTTATAACTTAGCCTTATCACTCCATGGCAGAAACAGTTTTATCTAGTGGAAACATGACGGAAAAATGGGGGAAAATGTGATGATGGACGTTTTTTTAAATATTAGGAGTCATATACCAAAGTTTACCAACGTTGGAGGTGAGATTGAACCCACGTACTTTTGCGGCTGATGCCTAACCAGTCAGCTATGCATCAATAGATATCATAGTTTTTTAAACGTTCTACGTTTATGTGTCTACAAACCAATCTAACGATTCAGGGAAATGCCAATACAATCTGATTTCAATAGTAGATTGTGTCACAAGGGATCAAAATGGTATATTTCCAGCCTGGGCGTATATTGAATTCTGAATAGAGCAACGGATTCCACAGTTGAATCCCGACCGTAGGGAGAGATTCTAAAGTGGAATCCTGAGCGTAATGAAGGATTCAAGCGTTAACGCCCAAGACGAAATAATTTTCATACCGTGTGACACATACTGCTTTTCACACCATGAGAAAAATAAAAGATATATCACATATTTATGGAAATAATCGATTCTGAAGAAATTTTTATCAATTATGAACGTTCTGTTTATTTTCATATTTCATTGTAATTTTTTAGGCTGGCAATAGAAAGTCCTTGAACAGAAAAGTGCCACTTTGATCCCTCCTAGCAGGGAAGAAAAGACCCGTATTCGAATAGGTGGTGTGAAAAAAAAATCTACAACTACTATAAATATAAAAACAAATTGACATGCGTTATTTTCTATGAAAAAATCCACGTGTCTGACCCAAATTCATTGGCCGAGAGTGTAGGTCTAAAATCATTTATTTAAGTAATATAATACGCCCTTGATATCATACATAGTTTCTTTTAAATAGTCCTGTAGTTCTATTTACTATATTTTTTTGCGCAATTCAGGAAGTCTTGATAAGATAAAGTTATCATCGGCTAGTTTACATACGAATATTAAGACAAGAATGTTAGTTACTTTAAAGGGAAATTGGATCATATTTTCATGCATCATGATTGAAAAAAATTCACTTCCGGTCTAAGGTCCCCCCGAGGGACTGGGGATTTTCCAACAGTACCAGTTTCCGACTGTCCTATGTCCATATTTTTATTACATCATTCTAAATTGTAGAAATTAAACATTTGTCCTCACCCCTACTCTTCCCGTTGGTGACGTACGAGTCAACTAAGGGATTGAAGTGTCATTGACTACTTGTATTATCAAACCGGAATCAGAAAGGGATTCGAGAGTACCGTTGACACAAAAAATGACACAAAATTAACCAAGAAAAATTGTTTATAGATGTAGTGAGTGATTAATTAATCTATTGTCTGTAAGTTATTGCACTTAAACTATAAATATATGAATAAAACTATAAAAATATCCTAGATTGACTTATACACTGTTGTGTCAACAGTACTTTCGAATCCCATTCTAATCGCGGTTTGATAATACTGTAGGTATTGAAAATAGATGAAAGGCAACAATATCATCAAGGAGCGGAATTTTCATAGCGAAAATCTAACTGTCAGAAAGATTGACCAAACTATTTTATCAACTTATCGACGTTAAGGAATAATCCATTACCAACTAAAAGATTATTCTGCAACATTTGACCTCTTAGATAAGTAACTTGAATTTCGATATTAAAATAAATCACGACAGCGGCACATATGCTATTTATATCACTCAAGTTTTCATATGTGATAAAGTTTGTGAGCACATGCGATATCAATATAAAAGTGTTGACGCCTGACATGATTTATTTTAATATTGAAATGTAAGTTACTTATAAAAAAGGTCATCGATAAGTCGATAAAATAGTTTTCTCAAACATGCAATGAAATGTTGTCATTATGTTCGTCATAATAGGCTTTAAAGTATGACGTTGCAGGCGGATGACCTCGAGATAATAGTAAAGGATTTTCATACGAATTTAACGGTCTAGGCCGGTAATTTTTTTTTTTTAAACATGGCGTCGGTTTTCATGAACAGGCTAAACAGCTAATTTCTGTTTTTTTATTGTCGTATTTTTTATTTCATTGCATATGTTTGAGAAAAGCACTATACATGCCTCGCCGTGAAATGGAGAGGCCGGACAGTGATACGAAGCCGGTAAGCCCATCTTTCCCGGCGTCTGCAGTAATGTACTATTAGTCAATCCCTTTGACAGTAAGATTTTCGCTATGAAAATTCCCCTGCTTGATCATCATAGTGGACACTATGCCGATTGCCCGGCGTGACGATTATGAACATTTATTTACTTCGTAATGCGCATAAATACGTAAGGTAACAGATGAGGCCTATACCTAGTGGATTGCAATGGGCTGAAATACTTTTCCAAATGATCTCAAATAAATGATGTGTCGTACCTACGTCTCTCTAACTCGTACCAAAGTACATTTTGGTCCTTCGATCACATTTTCCCTCATTTGGTGACCACCAACCATTTATATTTGGATGTGTCTTTGGTTCTGAATTGAGATGAGTACACATAGTTATGAAATAATCCCCTTATTCATAAACGTCTCCTAACTAAGTAAGCGGTTAGGTATCGCTATATTCTGTCTTAACTTTAAGACTGAAAGCGTCAAATAAAACTTACGGGCTTATCCCAGTTATCCTCTTATTCATAAACATTTTCTGCTAACTCAACAAGCCGCTAATAATTGTTTGTCCCTTTCGGTCTTAACAATGTTTCCATAAGAGCAAAAGAGACAAACAATTATTAGCGGCTTGTTAAGTTAGCAAACGTTTATGAATAAGGGGGTTATCATAAGGAGTCGTTCATGATTAATGAGATGAATCCGTGGTTATTGACGGATTTCTAAATCCGAATGTAGAACTGATTAGATTGCTCACTTTAATCCTTCATCGAAGAAGTATCGTGTCGCAGTCAATTATACAGGGTGGAACGGAACGACGATCTTTCCCGCTACCGACCGAGTCTACTAACCATTACGATGAACTTTCAGTATGGTTGGTCCCATCGAAATATATTTAAATAAAATTAACCCCTCATACAAAGTCACTGATTAGTTAGAGCTCAATAGTATGGAAAAGTAAATTTTTCATGTACGTTTTCGATATTGGTCCCATACTGAAAGTTCATCGTAATGGTTGGTAGACTCGGTCAGTAGCGGGAAAGATCGTCGTTCCGTTCCACCCTGTAGACGGAACGCAATAATGTCACTTCAATTATTTAAAAACTGATTGCATCATAAACGTGAAATCCCACGATAAAGTATGAAAGCTACCTGCAATGAATTCAAAATTTAAGAATCATTTTTGAGTACGTTTAGATTTTGATCATGAATGTATTAAAAACATGCAGTAATTTTTAAGTTAGCAGACCTACTATCGCGAACTTCTAAATACGTAAATTTCGAGAATTTATCTCAGAATTATAACTAACGTGAGACTCAAACATATTAAAATATTATCGAATCGGATTAGTCACGTAGTCGATGATGATTGCTCGACATGTTTCGACCCATCCGGTGCTCCGGACGAGGACCCTCTTAATGGGTCGAAACATGTCGAGCAATCATCGACTTAAATACGTGAGTTCGATAATATTTCAATAAGAATTTATCTCTGTCACTTCAAGAAACACTTCATTAGGGTGACAACATTTCGTCGGGGATAGTACAATACCGCGCAACTAACAAATTGAATTAGGATAAATTTGAGTGTCATTTGTTTGATATTTGAACTCTACCTGCTTTGGTAGTTACGCGGTAATGCATTATCCTCGACGATTTACGGATTGCGAAGTTGGTGTTGGTGCCGCTGGAGTTTTTGGCTATGGCAACATTAAGCGCACAAAAAAAAGTATAAATACGTTGGCAAGGATCCCCCTGTTAAAAGCACTTTTAGGCGTCTTGGTGTCCAATTCATTTCCATATCTAATTTACATCAACCCAGTCATTCCTTATATTCTTGGAATAATTTATGTATTATCTATGGATTACACGACAATTTCAACATTAGAAATATACATGATATCTGTGGTAACGCAAATTTGGAAAGTTTATAGGCCTTCTACACGATCAGGCCAACCACCAACCGTCGTGATCAACCATTCCTAATAGCATTCTTTTTGCACGATCGGGGGCCTATTTCTCGAAAACTTGTAACTTGTAATACAAGTAGAAGTCCTTATCTAATTTATAGTGTTAACAAGAGACTGCCGCTTGTATTACAAGCTACAAGCTTTTGAGAAACTGGTGGTTCAACTTATCAGTTTGTATGCGCTCGCAATCAAGGTCATTGGCATCAACCAAACATCGGTTGAGTCAACCTCGTCCTACGTGGTTTATTTCAGTTTTTTTTATATATTAAGGACACGATGGTTGGCAGTTGGAGCTGACCGTCTAGAAGGCCTATTCGTCTCAGAAATACATGGTTTTCAACAATAAAACAATGAATCGGATTTACATTTTTGCCCACAACAAGCAACATATTTCGAAGTGCCTAGGTCCCCAGCTAAGATATTTAGTCATGTTCGCGGTTGGTATCAGTAATTACTGTGTTGCATGTTCGAACGAAAGAGAGGCAAAATCGATCGAACGAACAAAGAGATTCATGGTAGACCCCTGACTCCTGGGTCGTGTTTTATAAAGTTACAATTTTGCTATTTGCCTCTCTTTCGATAGAGAAACTAAGCAAACTGTAACTTTATAAAACGCGACGCTGATCCAGTTTTTGTGATCGACTCAGTATTTGATAATGGGGACTTTTATATAACCATCAAAACTAAATTACTGTAATAATTGTCTTATACTGTATTATATCCGCATACAAAATGTAGGTATTATCTGAACTTGTGAAAAATATGTATTCCTGAGGACTTAACTGGAATTATGTACACTACTTAAATACAAAATTCCTGTTCAACATCTCATCGAAGGAAACAAACATACAGAGTGACATTTACGCCGTGAATATTATTTAAAAACTTTTTGTAGACTAACAAACAACAAATACAAGATTAGAAAACATCAATTTATTTTTTTACTTAAACAAATTGATATTGAATTGAAGTTACTCTTTTACAATGCGGATAATCCCGTGACAACCAGAGTCTTTCGCAGTTGATTTTTTCTATGGTAAGCACATCTGTTGCGACATTGTAGGAAACAACAAATAATTTATACCATTAGGATTTGTGTTATCTAGATTACGTACCTATTTTGTTTAATTATATTTTTCTAGGGCAAATTGTTAATGTTGTTATTCATTTATTTTTGAGACGTAATTGGTTGTATCATGGGGAAATATAATATTTAGGTAGATACTTAAAATTTCATATTGAGATTGAAAAAAATACGACTTTGTTCATTGTCATTGACACCATCACCACCAAAATATTTTTATATTTTTTCATATAAATAACTTCAATTATTTTTAGTTAACATTAGCTAAAGCCGTGTTAATCGTAAGATTCTTAAGAGATTCAATTTTTTTAGTTCACGACTTAAAGATCACCCTGTATATTCGTGGTAAATATTATTTCAACTACATATACATTTAGCGCCAAAATATACAATCAACAGTAGTTATATGCTTGGAACTGACAAAAATGGTCATAGGCACTGATAGACCGAATGTACTGGTGATATATTTATATACGTATTTACATGTACATTATATCTGTTGTATGTGACTTGATTCCTAATCTAGGTAGTCAGAGGCATTAAAACAGGAATTTAGATATTGGGTACATATTTTTGCCTCATAAGGTAAGCAGATTATCTATAACATTTTAATTATTATATATTTTTCTAAAAGTCACATCAAACAAATATAATGCAACAACGCTACTTTGTTATGTATAAAACTGGCTACTAAAAGTATTAAATTATAAAAAAATCACAAGTCACTTCGACCTAGATATTTCTAACACGACTAGATACAATATTCTCTCATCAAATGGAAACATTTACAAAAAGCCTAAAAACAATAAGAAAAACATAAAAAAATATTTGAAGCTTTTTTTATAATACAGTCCTCCAAAAGCACAAAAACTTGGACTCCACTTATTTCTACTATTAAAGCGTAAAATGAAACTGTTATTTAAGTCGTCTATTTCAAAGTTTTTATAAAATAAAATTTCTACTAAAAACTACTAAAAAAATCTTATTGAATACTTCCACGGATAATATCACATAAATATTACGATTTCCTTAGGGATAGTTCCACCACAAACAGCTTACAAACAAAATAAAGCTTTAACATCGCTCACCATCGCTTACACTAATGTTTACCCATATTTTAACATCAACCGGTTCTTCCAACTGGCAACACTTTGTAAATGAACGGGGAACCCAACTAAACAAAGACTTGGCTTAAAGGGCTAGTATCCAGGCTGCAATTATTTAAAAAAAATGAATGAGTTCCCCAATAAAGGTAAAGCCGGTATTAAGCGGTAGGCGACAATCGTCTCAGCTAGCTAACGACACCTTGGCAGTTTAGTTACTATTAACTTTATAATAACTACATCTTGTGACAATATTTTGACAAAAACACGAAGATCCTTATCGATTGAAAAGAAACTGATGGCCGGGAAAAGGATTCGTGTTGTTTTAAAACGCAATATATGTATGCTAGCCCCCCTAACTCTGTAACAAGTGGTTGATGGCCACCTAATTGTCAACGATTTCACTGGATTCAACACAACCTCTGTGATTACCACGAGTTGGCAAGTACCGTTTACTCGATACGTAAAGGAGTCCATCACGCACGCCCCAATCCATTAGTGCGAGCGAGACAGACTGTAATCATTGTCACTTGCCATCTAATACCGACAGACATTGACAGCCATTCATAACGATCTATAGCTGATAACAAGTTCTTTTCAAATAGTGTATTTGGCGATGTCTCATTTATATCCTAAGTAGAATTGCAGAATTCTATAATCACACTGGTTACTTATAATCACAGAAGCATTAAGATGCCCACTTTTATATCTATTCTTCCTCTTTTGATCTATCACTCCTTGGACATCCTCTCTCTGTATTTAAGATTATTTTCTCTCGTCCACAGAATGAATACACCATTAGGTATATTCTCAATAAACCACAGGTTTTTAGATTTTATTTTAAGAAAGACTAGGTTTAATTTCTGTATTGTTCGTTTTGGGGTTACGTACCAAAAAGGTACAGAAGGAACCATTATTTCAATTTATTTGTGACCATGGATATATATGGTATATATGGTCTTTCAGTCATTATTCGTCTACATCAGTGTTGCCAGTTGCCTCCCGGAATAACTTTTAACCCCTAATCCGCCTTTTGGTCTGAATCTCGGTCGTGGCTCTCCGATTGCGCGAACTTCAGGAAAACCTGCTCCAGTGTCGTTTGACTGAAGCTGTACTCCACGATGTTGAGTTTCTCTTTCGCTGAAACAATAAGTCTAGTCAGTAGGGGCTACTATGATCTCTTAAATGGGATTCAGTTTAGGTTCGATCTGTCAGATTTTGACAGTTATTCTATGGAACTGACAGATCGTGATTCAGATTAGGTCCTCAATTGAATCGCATTAGTAGATAGTGGTAGCATCCTTGTTTGGACGATGAGGACCGAAGAGTTTCCTCCCGAATCCTGTAGGCTAACGGATTATGAGATACTCGTCTTTCTCTATCTGTTGGAAGACACTGAGAACTGAGGTATTAAGAATACCAGTCTGCAAAGATCTTCAAAATAGTGAGGTTCATCAGAACCTAACAGTTCCTGAATCCTGATTCAACTCCAAGTGACTTAATATAAGATGTTCATTTTCTCATTTATTTGAAGGAGTAAATCAAGCTGCACACTGAAGACCTGGGAATAGAAAAGACTATTCGGTCGGCGGATCTCTCTTTCAGCACTCCAGCTCAGAACTGGTGGTTCACGAAGACCTCTTAACATTCTAAGTACAAGAGGTATTATTACGGGATTCTTACCTTCCTCTATCTGCTGGAAGCAGCGAGCCATGCTGGATACTGAACACTGAGGTACACATAAGAATAGTCATTTGGCGAAGAGCCAAGTTCTCTTCCAGTACTCCAGCTGAAAAGTACTGGTTTACGAAGAGTTCACTCCTGAATCCTAAAGATACTAAAGATATCATGGGATTATCACCTTCGTCTATCTACTGGAAGCGGTGAGCCAAGCCGGATACTAAAGTCAGAGAAGACCAGACGGTCAGCGAAGTTCTATTCCAGCACTCCAGCTGAGAACTGGTGGTTAACGAAGAGCTATCTCCGACATTCTTAGCACTAGAGGTATTATTACGGGATTATTACCTTCTTCTATCTGCTGAAAGCAGCGAGCCAGGCTGGATACTGAAGACTGAGGCAGAGAAGACCAGACGGCCGGCAAAGTTCTCTTCTAGCACCCTAGCTGAGAACAGCTATATCAACAAGAGTTCCCTCTTGAATCGTAAAGATATTAGGGGTTCCATTGGATTCTTACCTTCCTCTATCTGCTGGAAGCAGCGAGCCAGGCTGGATACTGAAGACTGAGGCACAGAGAAGACCAGACGGTCGGCGAAGTTCTCTTCCAGCACAGCAGCTGGGAAGAGCTGGTTCACGAGTGCAACGCAGGCGTCTGCGCTGACGCCGCCAGAGGATTCCATCCTGAGGGGGTCAATGGGTTTCTGTTATAGGTACTTTAAAGTTTTTGGAGGCATTAGGTGTCTTATAGAAGTTTTAAAAGGCAACATTGCGTTTGACAAGCTATTGGCTTAGGGTTAATTAGTTTAGGTGGAAGGGAAGGCAGGGCAGGACTGCATAGGGCTGTGGTTTGTCTGGGTTTCCCTGCATTTGTCCTAGTTTGGAGGCCGTCCGGGCGGAGTATCTAAAAGGGTTTACCCAGGACAATTTTCATATGAGGAAATACATAATTGAATTTATTTATCGTCATTATTGTGTACAAAGGGAAGCCCTAGTAAGGATCTGTACGTTAAATATTCGAGTGTTTTGAGTGTTAGTCATGATTTTATGAATTTCGAGATAGCAGACCTAGGAAAGCGGATATCATATATTGTCTAATTTGTCCAGGCGTTCATAATTCGGCTGTGTTCCGACGGCAGTAAGAATACATTTGTCACCACCCCAACTCCTCCTTCGGGTGTTGTAAGAGTCGACTAAGGGATTGAAGTGTCACTGACCATTATTTGACAAAATATTGATGATGGGCAGCAGCGTCATCATAGTGGACACATTACTGCGATCGCCAATCCGCTTGCCCAGCGTGTCGATTATGGGCATTTACCTCCGAATGCGTCTATATGTAGCCATAGTTAATAGGAGAGGCCTACGTCCAGCAGTATAGTCATTATTCATACGGCAACTGCCCATAAAATCAGCATACCTCTGGTGCGTCTGATGCCGCATCGGCGTGCCAGCCACGAGCGGCGTGTGTATGCTGACGTCTACCGTCTCCGCTTCCACCTCCGCTTCCGCCTCCGCTCCCTCCGCACACATGGACCCTGTTCGCGAGTTGCCTGAAAAGTGATAATCATTTGCACCTGCGACCATATATAACATGGACGTCTAATGCCAGCTCAAAAATGCCCCCAAACACAATTGTTCAATTGTGCCAAGATGGGCAGGACATAGCGCTTTTCTTAATACGTACCGCGCATATTTCGGCGCAACATCTTTGACAAATGTTTATAGAATATAGCCAACCAAAATTTTGACGGACCAATCACAACTATTTTTAAATGGCGGTTTAAGTTTTTATAGGTTGATATTGAAATTCATTACCGTGATGCATCGGAGAGTTGGTGACACTTGTCAACTAAAATTTAGGACCGTTTTTGAAAGGCACTTTAGTATGGCGTGCAGCTTCCATGTTTTATTTGTTCGTAGGTTTGCAAAATTTGGAAATTATTGGTGTAATGAGCGGCTCTACCGTGAACTTCGAAATTCGCAAATTTCGAGGATTTGTCTCTCTCACTCTAATGACGCCTTCGTTGAAGTGACATAGAAAAAATCTTGAAATTTACGAATTTCGAAGTAAGCGGCAGTAGGCCAGGTAGTAACGCAGATAAATTAATAATTTGTAACGCCTAATGGAAGGTAAAAGACCTAGAGGCAGAAAGCCGAACTAGTCATCGAAGGAACTGGACTTATCAGTAAGTGCTGTACTTCATCAGGCTTTGGAGCAAAACCGATGGTGACAACTAGTTGACGGAAGCACAAGAAGTCACGATCCTCAGATCCTCAATGATAGGAGAGAGAATCAGGTAGTAGATATTTTTTTTGTAAATCCTACCTTCATCAGCCTCTCCTAACGATGGCGAGTTCTCCGTCGACCGCAGCGGCGATGGAGACAATGACTCTGACTCTAGCACCTGCAACGTCACATTCGTGTTACAGATTATACTATTTGGGTCAAACGCAAACCCATGTTCGGAGTCTTTCCGGTGGACAATCTAAAAGTTAAGGCCTATAAAGCTTGATTTTCTTATGAAAGCCTAATCTTCATTAAAATGTCCTCCTTTTCCATTGCTTTGTATGATAAAAATCAAAAACCTGTCCACAGGCTGTTAACTATCGACCACAGGAAAGAAAAAGTGCGTGTTCTGTTGAACTGTAGAGCCCCTCTTTCCTGTGGCTAATAGTAAGCAACTGATTGGAGTGTAGTCGTGATTTTTATCATTCAATTCAATATATGACACATTATGACAATAGACAATTTATGACAATAAAGGTTTAATAAGAAAATTAACTCTCATAGCCCTTAACTTTTAAAATGTCCACTGGAAAGACTCGTAACATGATTTTAAGTTTGACCCATTTATCATAGTACCTATTCATACTGCATACTCTCGTATACATCCAAGTCCATTCTAGCCACTTAAATACCTTTGGCTTTGAGCTGTTCTATAGATAACCTGAGTTGTATAAAATAAATGAAGGGTCCACGAAAAGAACATGCCTAGTCAATTCAAATTACAGAAGGAAAAACCACCTTACTTTTAACTGAATAAGGTGTGAATTTGTCCTGATTTTTTTAAGCACTGAACATGTTTTTTCCGTGGGCCCTTCAAATGTAGGATTTTGAGATATTCCATTGCAGCAGTTTGATCGCTTTGGCTTTTATGAAGGTTAAAAGACAAAACACGATCGATCTTGGAAATAAACTATTACACACGACAATGCGCCGAGAGTTTTTTGAAGACGCTGCGTTTAGACTTGAAATTTATACTTTTAACAGAAACATTTACCTAGAGCGTTATTTAATTTTTATTTTTACCGATTTTTGATACGGCTGTCCAATCTTCATTTCTAACGTATACCCAGCTCCATACAAATTTTTCAGATGCTGCGTTGAACCAATACACCTGTAAAAATTACAAATCAGTTTACTATACCTATATGATATATTTATAATACTTCTTCAATTCTGTAGAGTAGTCTTTGTCAATTATAACATCTGCCAGTTGAATCCTGACATTGTTTAGTTTAATTCATTTTCTAACCTGAAAATAATCAAAACTGCTGTCTATTTATTTACGTTAGGTCTATATTTTAAAGTTTCTTACCTAAGGCCACCTTTAACCATAATCCCGACTCTAGAACATAAAGCATCAGCCTCTTCCATGGAATGTGTTGTCAGAATAGCACCCTTTTTACCCTGTGGACAAAAACGTAAACTTGAATATTCATTAATCGTCAAAGCAACCGCTACACGTTATGACAATACCCCCACTATAGATATAAACCTGGAAATTTGCCAGATAGTATGCCACAAGAAACTATTGGCCCTCGGGTCCCATGTCCAACAAACCCAAGATGTCCTCATCTGGGACCTTGTGTTCTTCACTAACCGAAGTACTAATCCCTCCCCTTTCGGATCCCAGCTCTCTTTTCTGAGCAATTCTCGAAAAGTTTGTGCATTTGGATCACGTTTTTGATATTGAGAAACATTGGTAGGCTAGTCAAGTCAATGATGCTGAGTAAGATCCACCACATTTCTCAAAATGTCCCAGGAACTTTGTTTGCAAGTTTCTTTTTTTTGTTGTATCCACTCACTTTTTCAAAGGTCAGCTGGAAGAGATCCCTTATAGGGATAAGTTCGCCTTTGTACCTACATTTCTGTATAATTGTTGTAGGGTAAAATCACCAATAGAAGAACAGTTAAGCAACTTTCCCAACTTTAAATATTTGTTTCTATATGATGTAACTCATATTGATCAAACTTTATTTTTTTATATGATTCCGCATCTTATTGAGTTTAGAATAAGTTATTTTCGTGTCTCGTATTAAATTTCAGTAATTTTATAAAAATGAATATATTAAAAAAGGACCTAAATTTCCCAGTAGTTGAACAAAGTGCCCTATCACTGAAATTTGAGCCCAATAGATGAACCAGCATAATTGCAATATAGCGAGACCAATATATAAACGCCAAGACTCCAATAGATGAATAGAGCATAGTAAAAATGTTGGTTACTTAGATAAATTAATTGTATTTAACCTAAAGAACCTTCTTTTAATGAAATATAAACACGGTGTACATTGTGTAACAATCTGATCTTTAAGAACCAAAGTTTAACTTTTCCCAAATTCAATCGTTCAATAAAATCAGTTGGTTCATGTTTTGGACACCACATCAACGAAATGAACGAACTAAATTGATTCGAATTCATTTATTGGAATCCAACCCAAAAGATGAACCAGTAAATTTTCCTAGTTCACGTTTTAGACAGCGATTCTTGAGTTGAACAATCCCGTTTCCATACAAAAGTAAATTACTTTAAAACGTGTTACATGAAAAAAGGGTCGTTCATCTTTTGGTCTAAAAATCAACTACAAAACTGATTGTAATTTTATATATAAATATTACATCTAGCTATTTTATTATAATTTACACAAGCATTTGAAAATTCGAGCCTTTGCCCAAAAGTTGACCGTCGTTCATCTTTTAGCCCGAACACACAATATTGGAACCACTAGTCTACTACTACTAACTTGACCAGCAAATATCTCATAAAATAAATAAAAAATAAGTATTATTTATAATATACACAATAGAGATATTAGTCTAAAATCTATACTGAAGTGAATCAAGGAAATAAAAGCCATATTCGATTTCTTACGTAATTTGAAGCTTAAATTTTTGAGAGCTTTTCTTAACAAGGATCCCATATAAAACGCAATTTTGGCGCGAAGCGCAAACTCTACAACCGCTCACTGCCTCGTGTGTGGCTTAATTGTCTGGGAATTCGCATGCGACACTCGATTTAGTGCTGCTGCGTGTGAAAAAAAATACTCCCAGGCGTGTAAAATTATTCCTGATTTAATTATTTACATTCTTAGGCCTATCAGTCAACTTCTGGGTGGCAGTCATCTATTGGTGCTTTTACCCTATTATAACATGTTTGGTGTAAGTACTAGGTACTACAGTTTTGTAACAGAAAGGAGTGTTTTAAACAACTTTTTGTGGGAAATTTGGTGGATCTTGCTCTATTCATAATTTGTGATTTGTGTATAATTTTTTTGGTATTTCTGTTGTGTTAAGGTCTATCGTCAGTGTCTAACTCAAATGGCCAAAACGGAAGACCAGCGACCAAGACCAGCGGAACAAAATCTGAGTTTTGTCCCGAAATGGCCAAAACTCAGATTTTGTCCCGAAATGCTGAGTTTTGGCCATTTCGGGAAAAAAAATCGTGTTAACTGTTTTGTTTTGTTTGTACTGTGTTCTTGTCTCGAATAAACGTTTTTTTTTCTTTCTTTCTATATCGAAGACGTGATCCAAATGTACAAACTTTTTGAGAAGTGCTGTGCTATTTCCTGGAAGCTGGCCAGGATGGTGTTCCACAGGAACCGCTTGGGTCTGGAATTCATGCCAGTGCTGGGCTCGTCCAGCAGCATGACCCTGGGACCACCCACCATGGCGAGCGCGAGATAATGGTAATCCAGAGGCACCGCTATAATTCACACCGCTCAGTACTTAAATAGGCACCGCTCACCTTCCAACTATGTCCTCACCTGGAAGCTGGCCAGGATGGTGTTCCACAGGAACCGCTTGGACTTGGGGTCCATGCCGGTGCTGGGCTCGTCCAGTAGCACGACCCTGGGACCTCCCACCATGGCGAGCGCGAGAGAATGTTAATCCAGAGGCACCGCTATAATAGGCTACTTGACCCATTTTTAAAGTTTGTCGTATATTATTAATCAATATCTGATTAACGAAAAAAAAAATATAAATATATTTTTTCACGACCTAGAAAACCGCAAAATTATAACTTAAAATTTAAACTTACGTTACCGCGCGAAAACGATACTAGCCATGTTAATGCTTATATTATCTGTGGTGTGACGTCACTCAAACCGAAAACAAACATTTGACATGTCACTTATGTTATGTCAATGTCACAGCAAAGCTACATGCCTACATGTCCATGGCGAATTTCACTCTTATAAGATTCGACATGAAGTTAGTTTAAGATTCTATGACGTCACATCATGGCCGACACCGTTTTCAGAGTACGAAATTAAAAAAAAAAAAAAACAAATTTTTCAATAAAAAATATGTGCCCATCAAACACTTTTAATACACCGTAATCGAAAAATATTGATCTTTTCAATAAATACTACAGAAAATAATTATGTTTTGCACTAAATTTGATATGAGTCAAGTAGCCTATTCACACCGCTCAGAACCTAAATAGGCACCGCTCAGCTTACAATTACGTTCTCACCTGGAAGCTGGCCAGGATGGTGTTCCACAGGAACCGCTTGGACCTGGGGTCCATGCCGGTGCTGGGCTCGTCCAGTAGCACGACCCTGGGACCTCCCACCATGGCGAGCGCGAACGACAGCTTCCGTCGCGTTCCGCCGGAACATTCTTCCGCGTTTTTGTTCGCGTGCTCCATTATTTGAAGACCGTTTAGGTACGCGTCTACTATCCTGGAAGTCGAAGAAATATAAATTATAAATATTAGATGTCATATACCAAAGAACTTTCACAATATGTTAAATCGATTAAGGTCATTGTGGCAATCTTTGGGGGAGGCCTATGTTCAGCAGTGGATGTCTTTCGACTGATATGATGATGGTGATGAGTTGATATATAATAATACATTAAATTATATATCAAATCATCAAGAAATATTCATTACATACAAGAAAGTAGTCAAAAGTAGTAGTTTTGCAGCTACAGTCAAATCTCAAGATTAGTCCACAGCCGAAGGTATAGTTCGAAAACTTCACAAAATAATCACCATAATCCACAACGAATAGTCATAGGATCATAGGGTCTAATATAATTAACGTTCATCGATATCAGATGTCTCAGCAGGGACGCAAAGACTGAATGATACAGGATGGAACGGAACGACGATCCTTCCCGCTACCAATCGAGTCTACCAACCATTACGATCAACTTTCAGTATTATAGGTAGTACCATACCAACATCGAAGTATCTTTTAAAATCCCTCAGAGAAAGCGAGTGATTACTGATTACTTGATTAGAGTTCAATAGTATCGAAAAGACAATTTACTCGTATACTGAAAGTTCATTGTAATGGTTGGTACTCGCTTGGTAGCGGAAGGATCGTCGTTCCGTTCCATCCTGTATAAATAATACGTAGCCGATTAGGCTAACACGTTCTGTTTCTAGATTTGGCAATTTTGGGTGGTTTATTTTGACGGTCAATTGTTTTTGATAGGAATTTAGCACATGATTTATTTATTTATTTAATACATCTACAACTATGATGTGTTTGCGGATGGAACTTCCTTCTGATAAAGCACCAAACAGCAAAATTTTTTAAAATTTGAAATGGGTTTGCTCTTGGCCACATTAGCCGAGGGTAGAGACGCGGCCAACGATGGAGTGAGTTTACCCAGAAGGTACCTATTCACCCTCGACTTACCTATTCACTTTGCGAATGGAACTATCTTCCCCCTGTTGAAGCAGCTAAAGCACTTACTTGGGCGTGTCGGACTTGCTAACGCCCCTAATAGCAGCATAGCACTCGATGTGCTCCCGAATAGTGACGTTCTTCCATAGTGCATCGTGCTGCGGGCAATAGCCCAGCACCTGGAACGCAGACGCCGTGTTGTCACACACGTTCTGGCCGCCTAGCATCACCTGAAAACGGGATAAGATTTCAAATTTTATAAGCATGTAGTGTAGGTGTAGTGTGACGTGACGTCACATGACATTTAGAAAATAGAAAATATATTTAATTAATCACAAAGGCATATCAGGATGCTTAGCCAAGTTGCCAATCGCTAGCGCTTAGTAGTGTATCGTAGTTTTCCCTCTCTGTCACTCTTGCATATTAGTGCGACAAAGACAGTTAGCTGCCTTTCGCTTACGATTGACGATTAAGGGCTAGCGATTGGCAACTTGGCTAAGCACCCAGATTACTTCCATATATGTAAGTTGGTGTAAACAACCAACACTCACCCCTCACTGTAAACATTCCGATAAGGTAAATGTCACGCATGTGATAACTGATATGACGTGGCATTTACTACTATAAAAAAACCCTATTTTCCTTAAATAAAGGTTCAGTATTTAACCGACTACGTTGGTATTATTTACTCCACCTACACCGCACAATTCAAGCAAATTAAGATCACCTTTCGTTAATCGCCAGATTCACATTGAATGAGTCAAAGCGAACTGCCACGCAAGGGAATTAGGTTACTGTGGACGCGTCAAGTCCGAGACATGAGCCGCTCCTAAATTTGCCGCGGACAAGACATAACAACACTTACCGAGCTGCCTTGCATTCAGGGTGGAACCAGAGAATATAGAATACCTGTCTGCCTGCTATAAGCGCCGAAGTAGCGGTGTTCCCAGTGACATTATTCTCTAGAAGACCCAAGACCTGCTGAGTGACTAACTGAAGAGTGCAGGAGCGCCTTAATGGTCAGTATTTGAATAACAGGTCACAGCCTCGTCTCCAGCATGGAGTAGTCTTTCCAGCCCCTTTGTGCCCCAGTACTCCAAAGACCTTCCGCCTTAACGACAAAGCTGGGCCGCTGCATCTGACTTGGTCAGTATTTAAAGCCCTTGATATTGATATACTTCGGAAGTAACTCCGCCCGTGACGTCCTCGTCTATGCCCTGATGATCTTCATATAGTAGTCTTCCCAGCCCCATTATGCCCCAAGAGGCCGTAGACCTCTATCTGACTTAGTCAGCAGTCAGCACACAAAACCCTTGATAAGTAACTCACCGAGCCAGAAGTAGGCGTCGTCTCGGCCGTGATAATATTCATAGTGGTAGTCTTCCCGGCTTCATTATGGCCCAAGAGGCCGAAGACCTCTCCACCCTCGGCAAACCTGTACCACTGGATCTGACTGGGGCGCTCAAAGCTTGATATATTTACTTCGTAAGTAACAAGTAACTCACCGAGCCACAAGTAGGCCTCTTCTCCACCTTGATAATCTTCATAGTAGTAGTCTTCCCGGTCCCATTATGCCCCAAGAGACCGAAGACCTTTTGCCTTAACGACAAAGCTGAACTCCTGCACGATTGATCATATTGATATGCTTAAGTAACTCACCGAGCCACAAGTAGGCCTCGTCTCCGCCGTGATAATCTGCATAGTAGTAATCTTCCCGGTCCCATTTTGCCCCAAGAGACCGAACACCTTTTGCCTTCACGACAAAGCTGAACTGCTGCACGATTGATCACATCACAAGCCTTAATTGAGCTTACCGTGGGACTAAGTCGATTTGTATAAGATGTCCTAAGATACCGTACGATGGGGTTATTTGAGACCCAAGGGGCTATTTGGTAACATCTAAATTAAAGGTGTTAGACCCTTATAAATGTTCGTATCGTAAGATTTGGAACAAATATCTTATGCTTGGGACCACGTATTTTTATAATATTCAATGCTAAAAAGAAATCGGGCTTAAAAATGCTGTTTTCTCCTTAGTACCAAATAGCCCCGTGAATCTCAAATAGCCCCATCTTACGGTATTTATTTTATTGACATGTTTAAGTAGCTCACCGAGCCACAAGTAGGTCTCGTCTCTGCCGTGATGATCTTCATAATGGTAGTCTTCCCGGATCCATTATGCCCCAAGAGGCTGAAGACCCTTCTGTCTTAACTACAAAACTGAACGCCTGCACGATTGATCACATCACAAGCTTTAATTGAGCTTACCGTGGGACTAAGTCGATTTGTGTAAGATGTCCTAAGAGACCGTACGATGGGGTTATTTGAGACCCAAGGGGCTATTTGGTAACATCTAAATTAAAGGTGTTAGACCCATATAAATGTTCGTATCGTAAGATTTGGAACAAATATCTTATGCTTGGGACCACGTATTTTTATAATATTCAATGCTAAAAAGAAATCGGGCTTAAAAATGCTGTTTTCTCCTTAGTACCAAATAGCCCCGTGAATCTCAAATAGCCTCATCTTACGGTATTTATTTTATTGACATGTTTAAGTAACTCACCGAGCCACAAGTAGGCCTCGTCTCCGCCGTGATGATCTTCATAGTGGTAGTCTTCCCGGACCCATTATGCCCCAAGAGGCCGAAAACCCTTCTGTCTTAACTACAAAACTGAACGCCTGCACGACTGATCACATCACAAGCCTTAATTGAGCTTACCGTGGGACTAAGTCGATTTGTGTAAGATGGCTTAAGATATTTATTTTATTGACCTGTTTAAGTAAACATTGTAAAGCTTTTGGAAATAAACTATTCTTATTTATTCTTATTCTTAAGTAACTCACCGAGCCACAAGTAGGCCTCGTCTCCGCCGTGATAATCTTCATAGTAGTGGTCTTCCCGGTCCCATTATGCCCCAAGAGGCCGAAGACCTTTTGCCTTAACTACAAAACTGAACGCCTGCACGATTGATCACATCACAAGCCTTAATTGAGCTTACCGTGGGACTAAGTCGATTTGTATAAGATGTCCTAAGATATTTATTTTATTGACCTGTTTAAGTAAACATTGTAAAGCTTTACATTGTAAAGCTTTTGGAAATAAACTATTCTTATTTATTCTTATTCCCCGGCCCCGTTATGGCCCAAGAGACCGAAGACCTTTTGCCTTAACGACAAAGCACGATTGATCATATTAACATGCTTAAGTAACTCACCGAGCCACAAGTAGGCCTCGTCTCGGCCGTGATGATCCTCATATTGGTAGTCTTCCCGGCCCCATTATGCCCCAAGAAGCTGAAGACCCTTCTGTCTTAACTACAAAACTAAACCACTGCACGATTGATCACATCACAAGCCTATTGAGCTTACCGTGGGACTAAGTCGATTTGTGTAAGATGTCCTAAGATATTTATTTTATTGACCTGTTTAAGTAAACATTGTAAAGCTTTTGGAAATAAACTATTCTTATTTATTCTTATTCTTAAGTAGCTCACCGAGCAACAAGTAGGTCTCGTCTCCGCCGTGATGATCTTCATAGTAGTAGTCTTCCCGGTCCCATTATGCCCCAAGAGGCCGAAGACAAAGCTGAACTGCTGCACGGTTGATCATATTGACATGCATAAGTAACTCACCGAGCCACAAGTAGGCCTCGTCTCCGCCGTGATGATCTTCATAGTGGTGGTCTTCCCGGCCCCATTATGCCCCAAGAGGCTGAAGACCCTTCTGTCTTAACTACAAAACTGAACCACTTCACGATTGATCACATCACAAGCCTTCATTGAGCTTACCGTGGGACTAAGTCGATTTGTGTAAGATGTCCTAAGATATTTATTTTTCATCACACTTGCTGTCTAAGCGCGCCATTGCTTGCGCGCGTAGCGGGAGTAATAGAAAAGTGATATTCCCTAGGGAGTAATAGAAATGTCAGTACGTCATTTAATAATATTATGTCTTAAAACTTATTTTTTTGTCGGCAAGTGTGATGAAAAACATTGTATGCATCACGGTAGGTAAGCGGAATACTAACTCGAGTCATAAAAGCCCTCCGCCTAACGGCGTCGGGCTTCTAACACTCTCGTTAGTTATTCCGTACCTACCTCCCTTGATGCACAATGTACTATTATTGACCTGTTTAAGTAAACATTGTAAAGCTTTACATTGTAGAGCTTTTGGAAATAAACTATTCTTATTCTTAAGTAACTCACCGAGCCACAAGTAGGCCTCGTCTCCGCCGTGATGATCTTCATAGTGGTAGTCTTCCCGGCCCCGTTATGGCCCAAGAGGCCGAAGACCTCTCCGCCCTCGACGGCGAGGCTGAGGCGCGCGACGCCGGCCTTGCGCGCCGGCTCGAGCGCGGCGCCGCAGCAGGAGGCCTCGCCGGTGCCGCGGACTTTGAACTCTTTGCGGAGATTCTGACAAAAATCGGTAAAACCTCTGTTTAATTGATTCATGTCTGGATCTCCCACCAAGACAGATACCTGGGTACTTAGCCAAGTTGCCAATCCCTAGCGCTTCACCGTTAATCGTAGCTAACTGTCTTTGTCGCACTAATATGAAAGAGTGACAGAGAGGGAAAACTACGATACGCTACTAAGCGCTAGCGATTGGCATCTTGGCTAAGCACCCTGAAGTTAAAATTAAATAGCTGTAGTTGCGTGTACAATTATGTTTCAACAAGTTTCCATATTTTGTCAGTAAAAACTTGTGTACTCGTACTGGTACGCAAGTTTTTACTAACAAAATATGGAAACTAGTACGTTAGATAAAAACAAAATTACAAAATGTAGACAGTAGATAGTAGGGACTCGGGTAACACCACCTCACTGCTCCCCCCTGACCACGTGCCGAATAATGTATTGTGACTAAAAATGTAGTACCGATTGGATCGAGAGCTATTTGCTCTTATTTGCTCTAAACTTACATGCAACACAAAAGCTGGCGTAGCCTTCCCCTTGTTCTGCAAGATGGCGGTCACGCGACGCTCTTGTCTCACGTCTTCATCCTCGCCCCCTGCGTCTTCCCCAGGATCGAGAGCTTTGCTCTTATTTGCTCTAACTTACATGCACCACGAGAGCTGGCGTAGCCTTCCCCTTGTTCAGCAAGATGGCAGCCATACGACGCTGCTCTCGTTTCACGTCTTTATCCTCGCCCCCTGCGTCTTCCCCAGGATCGAGAGCTTTGCTCTTATTTGCTCTAACTTACATGCACCACGAGAGCTGGCGTAGCCTTCCCCTTGTTCAGCAAGATGGCAGCCATACGACGCTGCTCTCGTTTCACGTCTTTATCCTCGCCCCCTGCGTCTTCCCCAGGATCGAGAGCTTTGCTCTTATTTGCTCTAACTTACATGCACCACGAGAGCTGGCGTAGCCTTCCCCTTGTTCAGCAAGATGGCAGCCATACGACGCTGCTCTCGTTTCACGTCTTTATCCTCGCCCCCTGCGTCTTCCCCAGGATCGAGAGCTTTGCTCTTATTTGCTCTAACTTACATGCACCACGAGAGCTGGCGTAGCCTTCCCCTTGTTCAGCAAGATGGCAGCCATACGACGCTGCTCTCGTTTCACGTCTTTATCCTCGCCCCCTGCGTCTTCCCCAGGATCGAGAGCTTTGCTCTTATTTGCTCTAACTTACATGCACCACGAGAGCTGGCGTAGCCTTCCCCTTGTTCAGCAAGATGGCAGCCATACGACGCTGCTCTCGTTTCACGTCTTTATCCTCGCCCCCTGCGTCTTCCCCAGGATCGAGAGCTTTGCTCTTATTTGCTCTAACTTACATGCACCACGAGAGCTGGCGTAGCCTTCCCCTTGTTCAGCAAGATGGCAGCCATACGACGCTGCTCTCGTTTCACGTCTTTATCCTCGCCCCCTGCGTCTTCCCCAGGATCGAGAGCTTTGCTCTTATTTGCTCTAACTTACATGCACCACGAGAGCTGGCGTAGCCTTCCCCTTGTTCTACAAGATGGCAGCCACGCGACTTTGCTCTCGTCTCACGTCTTCATCCTCGCCCCCTGCTTCTTCCCCAGAATCGAGAGCTTTGCTCTTATTTGCTCTAACTATACTATACTATTCTATTTTAATAATTATATAATGTTGATATTTTTAATTGATTGATTGTATGTATTAGCACCTATGTTAATTTTAAGGATTTAATTGCCATACCCATTCTGGGTCCATGAGGTACTTACTATTTCGCATGTAAAAACCATCTTGTAATTTACCATGGTGCAATAAAGAAAGAATAAAGAATAAAGAACTTACATGCACCACAAGAGCTGGCGTAGTCTTCCCCTTGTTCTGCAAGATGGCGGCCACCCGGCGCCGTTCTCGCCGCACGTCTTCATCCTCGCCAGCCTCGCCCCCTGCTTCTAACTCGAGGTCCGGTGGCTCTTGGGGTTCACTGGCTCGTTTCTGAAATAGGATCTTGTTATAGTGACTTTGAAGGCCTATGTAGGTCAGTTGGTAATGACCCTGCCTCTGAAACTGGAGATCCCTGGTTAGAATCCCGGTGTGGGAATCTGGGAATATTTTTGTGTATTTATACAATAATTTATACCTACCAACCTCATCGACAATTCATTCCAAAGGGAATGAATGAATATTGCCAATTATACTAGATCATCAGATTCAGTGTCTCCGCTAGTAAGTTCTATTTGACGTGTATTACGAAAAAGAATCTGAATCTAAGTACTTTACATTGGAACTATACAAGAACCGTGAGTCTTGCTTTGGGTATGTCATCGACAGGGCCCGTAACTTTCATGCCGATGACATCAATTTGACGTCACGCTCCATTTAGGGTGATCCAAAATAGTTTTATTGTTAAATATTAATCATTAGTTCATCAATCATTTTAATCATGTACAAATAGCCTCAAAAGTAGTATATTTTACTCGTGAAACAAATAATATCTACTTGATACGTGAAACATAAGTAAAATTATTTGATTTGTGTTTATACATACAATTTATTTAATGATATTGTTAGCACATTTCAATATTTACGTAGAAAACGGAATTCCTCTTTAACGTAAAGCACGTATCAAGTAGGTATTATTTATTTCACGTGTAAATAGACTACTTTTGAAGTTATTTGTACATGATTAAAATGATTGACGACTACTAATTAATATTTAACAATAAAACTATTTCGGATCACCCTAAATGGAGCGTGACGTCAAATTGATGTCATCGGCATGAAAGTTACGGGCCCTGGTCATCGACATTCAAAACCATTGTTATTTGTCCCATTTTGTCTGAGTTTACAGTTAGATTAAAATTCAGAGGAGTTTAACTAGGTGTGCCCGTACCTTGCAAAGCCGTCCTCCAGACTTCAACCGATCAGCAGCCAGCAAGGCAGCCCCGCAGACAGGCACGTGGAACACCATCGCCACGATCAGCACCCACACCTCCGCCGTGAAGTAGCTCCAGAGGGCTGGTGTGGTGCAGAGACCGCGAAGATTGCATGTTACGTACACCCTGGAATGGAGTCAAAGTCTTAAAAGATTCTTTATTCAAGTAGGCACAACAACAAGTACTTTTGAATCGTCATATATCATCAACCTATCTCAGTGTACGGCTGGACGTAGGCCTCTCCTATTAACTATGCCTGTAGACGCATTGAGCCGTGTGGTGACGGCAGTAAGAATACATTTGTCACCACCCCAACTCTTCCCGCGGGAGTCGTAAGAGTCGACTATGGGATTGAATTAGTGATGACGGACAGCAGCGTCATCATAGTGGACACATTACTGCGATCGCTAATCCGCATGCCCAGTGTGGTGATTATGGGCATTTACCTCCTAATGCGTCTATACGCATTGTTAGTAGGAGAGGCCTACGTCCAGCAGTGGACTGAGATAGGCTGATAATGTGTAGACGCATTAGGAGGTAAATGCCCATAATCTTCGGCGAATAATTAAATAAGCCTCACCTGTCAACATAGTAGATGATGGCGTACGGAATGTACAAGACATTTAGGAAGCTGAATATGAAGTGTAGCCAGAATGCTATGTCGTTCCCTGAAACAACATGTAAAAGTGACTTTAAATCAAGAGAAACGTTAGTTATATTTATGACCAACTGTAGTTAATTGGTTAGAGAACACTTTATTCCAGCAAATCTAGGGTTGAATTGAAACACCGACCAGCCGATGTTTTTAAGAGATTATCCCAATAATTGACAGAGTTCTGGGATTCTAGCTTCATTAGTTGTCTTACTTCTAGAGAATTTATCATCCACATTAACCTGTACATACATTGCACAAACGGCACGATCCTGACTCCCGAACCCCGTTGATATTAGCCAGGATACCATCTTAACGAACACGTAGGACAGTGTGTTGAATAAAATGGCAGACGTATGTGATATACTCATATACTGACCTCTGGTGAACTTCTCGACCACAGCAACCAGCACGAATGGCACAACCCCAACCCACGTGGTGATATTTGGCATGATGCTTTGCGCGGAGTCCATCTTGTCAAACACGTAAGACAGACACGTGTTGAACAAGATGGCGGATGGCGCGTATAGTGCGAGCAGAAATGAGAGCATCGTGATCGCTGACCCGTTGGTAAGGCTGGGTATGTCGTTGAGGATCACCTGGAAATTTTCATCAAATTAGTCTGTCATAGTAGTCAAGTTTTTAAGCTAACGTGATACTTCAGTGCAGTTCGTCACTTACTCATTGAAGATGGCATTTGCGACAATGCGGAAATATCGGGGCTCAATAATTCCAATTTACATGGTAAATATCCCGTTTTAAGTCATACTAATAATGTCATAAATCGAGCTAATATTTTCGATGTTATTTAGATAAACAATGGCCATTTAAAAACTACAATAATTCGACATTTCATTTTGAGAATGGTAATATCTATGAGGGCTAAAATAGGAGTGAAATATAACCAAGCAATAAGTATGTTGGTTGGAATCAAGACCCCATGACATTCAATGGCTGAATACCGCATAAAATAGGCCGTATTTCGGTGGTTACGACCAATCAACCGAATCTTTATTATCATCTTGCTTTTTGTGGGAAACCCAAGGTTTCTACAGAAAAGAAGAAAAACACCCACTTACCAGAAGTAGGACACCGATGCTCGTTACGATCATGATGAAGATGAGGATGGTGAAATACGTCAGGAAGTACATGCTCATGGATAGCCCATTTACACGAAGCTGGTTCTTGGCTTTGATCTGAAAATTAAGTAAGGAATTCTTAATAGAAATACAAATAGAAATAAATGTTAAAATAACGCCTCCCTGTAGGTACTGTTCACAAGAAAAGTTACCTGGAAGATGACCCTTGAAGGGATACGATCGGCTTTATTCTACTTTTACGTTAGTCATGTTTGTATTTTCTAAGTATTTTCTACAATAAACAGTTTATAGGTGTACATAGGTAAAAAATTTAAGTAAAGCTCCATCCATGTAATGTAGGGATTTGTTTTGTGTGTGTTTGCATTTGAAACATGTGTTGTCTATTTAAATAGATCACTGCTACATACAGGTGACTTAGGTACTTAAGCTTTTTACACATAATTTTGCAGTCATTATAGGACCCACTGATCTCACTCAAAATAGATAAAAAAAAATTAAACCCAATCAAAAATCACACAACATTCACATTTCAAGGAACTAAAGATATTGCCGAGTTTTTTGCATAAGTGTCTCCTTGCAGCTCACCTCTCTGTCATAGACGATGTCCACCGCCAGCGTGACGGGGACCAGCGCGAAGATCATGCCCATGAAGATGGCGCAAACCAGGTTGCCCAGGTTAAACTCTTCTGGCTGTTCCGTCTGTTGGAACGGGTGCGCGAACACCTCGATTGGCTTGAAGCTCTCCGGCTGGCCGGATGTGTGCATTAGGATCCTGGGAAAATCAAGTTATAATGTGAGAGTGTGGCTGCAATGCAGATAGAGTTATCTATGAATGTGCATGTCTCTGTCGTCTCTCATCCAGGCTTGTAGAAAGGTTGTTTAGTTAAGATCTGTGGGTAAGAAGACATATCAAGAGAACACTCTCTTAGAAAGATTGGGTGCTTGGTTTACGATTTTTTAAGTAGTTCTATGTCCGCCAGTGGAGTGCAAATAAAGTGCAATGGAGAAAGTGTTGATTTTTTTTTATACCGCTAAACGCAATAATATCACAATTGTGAGAACGAAATATTGAACCCCCATCGGCATTTTCTGGTATTGGCTACATAGATGGCAAATTACTCGATTGCAATATAACAAGACAGCACGGCTTAATGAAATCCATTAAACCCTGGACAAAGTTGCATTTTGCACTTCATGATATTGATAACCAAGGTAAAGTAAAAGGTAGGGTATTATTCCTCTAGTTGATGATAATACTTATTGGAAAACAGGATTGTTTATCAACTTACCTAAATATACTATTGTCTAACAGATTAATAATGATCGGCAGGCCGTGAGTCAGGGTAGTATTGTAGTAGGCCATGATTTTCCCGTACGGGATCACACTATCTCTCACGCTAAAAGCTCCAAAGTTGTCCATTTTTAACAGGCTTGAGAAATTACCATCGTATCCTGTAATTTCAAGAGAATAGTTAAGTTAATGTTTTTTCAAATTTTCTTAATCGATCTAGCTAGAAAACGATATCTAAACTGTACAGGGTAGTAAAAATAGTACATTGTGCATCAAGGGAGGTAAGTACGGAATCACTAAAGAGAGTGTTAGAAGCCCGACGCCGTGAGGCGGAGGGCTTTTATGACTCGAGTTAGTATTCCGCTTACCGACCGTGATGCATACAATGTTTTTCATCACACTTGAGAACCAAAAAATAAGTTTTAAGACATAATATTATTAAATAACGTAATGACATTTCTATTACTCCCTAGGGAATTTCACTTTTCTATTACTCCCGCTACGCGCGCAAGCAATGGCGCGCTTAGACAGCAAGTGTGATGAAAAAGTGCATTTCTGCTGCCAGTGAGGTTTTGGTAAGAATCCTCTTCGAGGATTTTTTTAAAAAATAAGTTCAATTTTGAGAAGTAGTAGTTCTAAACTAAATAGTTATAATGGGTACGTATTTTTTTTATTAGACCCTTCTGCAACTTCCAAAACAACCTACTGCAATCCTAGGGGATCTATTTCAAGCTCCAAACACTCACAGGCAACGGGATCGCAATTTTTTGACGACCCGATATATCTTTTAACTAAATGATTTATGCGTTGGTAACAGTCAGTATAACTATGCACTTACCTCCAATTGGCGTAGCTCCTAAAACTTCTAAGGAACTCCTCAAATCCAGGAGGTCTCTGGTGTTATTCTGTTCACTGAACAAGGCTATTGGAGTTTTATTTTGGTACGCGTATGGATCCAATTTTAGTGGCTGCATCCGGAAGAATACGATCTGTTTCGATTTGATGTAGAGTCCGAGAGCGCATGATACTGCAATAAGAAACCAGAGTATTTACAAAATAATTTCCACGATGATAACTTTAAATTATTTACAAAATTAAACCATGCAATTTTATTAAATGTAATGACACCTCATGCTATGGAACTCGAAATCTTATGTAAGATCAATTAACAGTAACGGTTAGGTGTGCGACTTTCAATTTGACGGTCACAGGTCACAGGTTCATTTCAGAACCCATCTTCCATCTTGTGCCAAGAGTTCGCGGAACTTAAGAAGTACATACGAAATATGTATTTGTTACATACATAAATAATTGCTTTTCAGTGAACAAACATTCTGCGAAGACGGAACTAATCTCAATAAGAACTTGTTTTCGTTGGAAGATCAGATGGCGGTAGCTTTCGCAAAAACTATTAAGTTTTGTAAAAATAGGTTGCCAAGCCAAGCGGTTAGGCTCCCAGAACCTGAAAACTCTAGGAAGGCGATGACATTCAAAAGATAGTTAATGAAGTCACGACTATTATGGAATATAGACAAAATACTCGTAGTACCAGATGTCCTGGTCTGATACTAATAAATGTTCTATCAGGGACACTTACTGATAGGCATGAATATCATGACATATAGTTTGTACGGGTCGCGGATCATGCGCACTGTCCTGATGTAGACGAGCGCGCAGAAGGTCCGCCAGCAAGAGGGATTGGTCTTCACGGCGTCGCCCAGGGTCTCCACTGATATTGGGGCCTCGGGAGTCACCTGTGCAGAAGTATACACATCCAAGATTTAACCCTTAGGTGCATACAGTAATCAAAAACGATACGACCGAAATGACACATGTCGAAATAAGTAATCAATTGCGACTGTCACACTGAGGAACAGAGTTTTAATTGGCATCGATTGTTTACATAAGTCATTTCAGAAATAGAATGTGTGATACCATATGCACCTAAGGGTTAAGGTTGTAGTACAGTCACCACACGGGATTGTTGAGCCACTTGCCACTGTTCGCAACTTGGTCGAATAATACAAATCGGGTTCCGAACTCTTATCACGACTTTGGCCGAACTCTGCTGGCCAATGGGGCGGGCGTTGCTACGGTTAGCCAATGACCGCTCGCGTATTCATCAGAAGGTGACATTACCATGGTTACGTAATAACAAAAATGTTTAACCAATGATTGATCGCTATTTTTCCGGAAGCTGACGTTACGATAGTAACGTTATAACATCCGCTTTAGACCTGGAGACGTCAATCTAATTTCAGAGTCCAGGGTCGGGTTTTATAAAGTTACAATGTACAATTTCGCTGTTTGCCTCTCTAACGCACGCACATATTGGCTAGAAAGAGAGGCAAACAGCGAAATTGTAAATTGTAACTTTATAAAATGCGACCCTGATGGTAATTTCGTTCACTTTTCTTTTAACGGCTGTCCCTGACAGGTATTTTTTCAAAGTTAGAATTTCAGTCAGAAACTATCAAGTTTCTATTAAACATTTATATGGCTACTGACAGATTATAGGATTATAGGTAGATTGTCAAAGGTTACCTACCATAATTTCTACAAAGGTTACATTACATAAGTTTTCAACTAACGTCAACTGAGCTGTAACGAATGATAATAAAGACAGCAATAGCATTTGTCTCTGTCAATGAAAAAAATAATTTAAAATTGCTCGATAACATGCCTATTTATATAAATATCTTGATCTTGAATGGAAAATATGCTTCGCCTTTTAATGTCAGATAAATCATGGCATCCGATTTGAAACAAATACGAATATATTACTAAACGGTTTTAGACAAATCTATGAAGAACTGTCGTTATCCAGTTTCCTCTAGGAACAACGACATCTAGCGTTTAATAATGGCCGATGACTAATCCTTAAGTCTCGTAGACGAAGACATT
>JALPQI010015217.1:0-45430 GCA_025490895.1 Thaumatotibia leucotreta
TATACTGAGTCGAAACATCAACTAAATGCGTGACAGACTGGTATGAAACAAGACAACGAAAAGAATTTTGACCCATACAGGGTGTTTTTTTTTCGACCGTTCAAATTCTACGTAGTGAATGTGTAGGTCATACTCACCAACTTTTACTATGGGGACAACGTCGAAATCGCGAAAAAAAAATCAGCTGTTTCATACAAATTGGCGGCATTACGCCGGCCGAAATGTATGAAACAGCTGATTTTTTTTTCGCGATTTCCACTTTGACCCCATAGTAAAAGTTGGTCAGTATGACCTACACATTCACTACGTAGAATTTGAACGGTCGAAAAAAAAACACCCTGTATATCAGCATGCGTACGCATTTTATGTAATAAAATTGGTCGAGTATGAAATGTGTAAGCATGCGTACGCGTGTGAAAAGCTGGACCCATACTAAACTGACATTTTCTACAGAAAAAATGCGTACTCATGCAGATACATGTGTCTTCACCCTTACGCTTATGTGAATAAGTACAATTTTTTTACTTTTAAATACCAAATTCTGTCACTTGTGAAATATGGTGCATATACTCTGTCTTGTTTTTGCCAATAGGAAAAGATTGGCTTTTTTCACCTCCTATGGTTGTTGTACAAGTACAGAGTATAGACCATAAGTTGACATAATCCGTTTACATTGTTATATTTTATTGATAGGTATCATGAGTTTTAGAATATTGTTTGTGTGTTTGCAAATATCACACGCGTTAAACATTCTAGATATCTATCGCAAAGATCTGAAACTTCTTTTATTTTCGGCATAGTCGTCATCAGATTCGGGGTGGCCAAGGTGCTCAAAAATATCTGAACGAGCACTCTATCAACGTGACAAATGTGAGGCCGGCTCGGATATTTGTGAGAACCAGCGCTTCGATATAAGATTTGTGTTGCAAACGATTTCTGCCTATAAAAGACATCAACGTGTTTTGGCTTGAGCTTTGTTACTTTGGGACTTAGTTTAAGAAATGCCTTGATATTATTTGCGATAGTTATCTATTTCATGCGATTTTGCAATTCACTACCGCACCATCACTCAAATGATAGGGGTCATAGTTGCTTGTCACATGTACATTGGTTGCACAGTGTTCTAAATTACGTATACATTTCATTATCTCCTTATAAATATATCTGTCAGATAAATTTATCACTATCCATTTCCCAAGGCATTTAAAAGAAGATATCTATCGTTTATCTGACACGTATATTTTATTCAGGTATGGAGAAAGATTACGTGGCGCTTTCCATTATGTACTAACAACATGGTATTTATTTTTTCTTGTTTTGGGTTTATCAAAATCATTGTAAATCAATACGACAGGGAAAAAATATATCGAAAACAGTCTATCTACACAAGTTGCTGCAACCAAGATTTATAAGTTTCATAAATAAAAAATAAAAATAAAATAACATGAGTAAAGTACGCGAATTGTAGCAAATTTTCCATTGTAAGTATTATGAATGTAAGACGCTACAAAATAAATTAGTAAATTTTGAAAACGACTTATTTACACCGTTAGATGCAATCGATTCTCGGCCTTATAACATGTGTAAAGTACGGGATATGTAACCAATTTTCCATGTAGTTATTACGACCGTAAGACACTAAATACATTTCGAAAAACGACTTGACGCCTCGAATAAATGCAATCGATTCTAGGCCTTATAACATGAGTAAAGTACGGGAGTTGTAGGCAATTTTCCATGTAGGTACTCTGACCGTAAGACACTATAAATACATTTCGAAAACGACTCATCGCCACGAATAAATGCAATCGATTCTAGGCCTTATAACATGAGCAAAGAACGGGTTTTGTAGCCAATTTTCCATGTAGGTACTTCGACCGTAAGACACTATAAATAAATTTCGAAAACGACTCATCGCCACGACTAGATACAATCGATTCTCAGCCTTATAACATGAGTAAAGTACGGGAATTGTAGCCAATTTTCCATGTAGGTACAAACAGCAACACAGCTGGGTATACACTTCAGAAATTGGAAATATTGCATGAAAGAGAATCACATGTCAGTTACATAGGAATGTTGAGCCACTTGGCAAAGGATGCTATTTGGTCGTGTAATATTATGGGTTCGGTATTTTTCGTTAGTAGGCACGATCGCGACATTTCCGATGGTCCCCGATGATATGTCGTCTTTGTTGCGTCAAAATTTCAGTATTTGAAAACTAGTTGACATAATAATAAAGATTCCTTCGTCTACGAAAATTAAGAATTAGCTATCGGCCATTATTAGACGCTAGATGTCGTTGTTCCTAGTGGAAACTGGATAACGACAGTTCTTCATAGATTTGTCTAAAACCGTTTAGTAATTTTTAATGTTTTTACGAGGTCAACAAGAATTTACTCATTAATGTAACAAAAAATAAAAACCATATAAAAAAAGTATGTTTTCTTCAAATCGGATGCCATGATTTCATCATCATCATCATCAGCCTATGATAGTCCACTGCTGGACGTAGGCCTCTCCTATTAACTACGCGTATAGACGCATTAGGAGGTAAATGCCCATAATCGCCACGCTGGGCAAGCGGATTGGCGATCGCAGTAATGTGTCCACTGCGATGACGCTGCTGCCCATCATCAATCTTTGATCAAATAATGGTCAGTGACACTTCAATCCCTTAGTCGACTCTTACGACACCCGCAGGAGGAGTTGGGGTGGTGACAAATTGTATTCTTATTGCCGTCACGTCACCACACGGCTTGCCATGATTTATCTAACATTAATAGGCGAGATATTTTTTCAAGTCAAGATATTTTTACAAATAGCCATGTTATCGGGCAATTTTAAATTATTTTTTCCATTGACAGAGACAAATGCTATTGCTGTCTTTATTATCATCGTCACATCTCTTAGTTGACGTTAGTTGAATACTTATGTAACCTTTGTGGCAATAGGGTAGATAGACGTTGGACAGTCTACCTTCATAGGACAGTCGACCTTTAATCCGTCAGTAGCCATACAAATTTTTAATAGAGACTTGATAGTTTCTGGCTGAAATTCTAACTTTGAAAAAATATCTGACAGTGACAGCCGTTGAAAGGAAAATGAACGAAAATTTCTACATAGCAGCTTAGCAGTCAAATTACCGGCTCTGAAGTTAGATTGACATCTCCAGGACTAAAGCGGATGTTATATATAACGTAACTATAGTAACGTCAGCTTCCGGAAAATCAATAATCAATCATTGGTTAAACGTTTTTGTTATTACGTAACCATGGTAATGTCACCTTCTGAAGAAACCGCGAGCGATCATTGGTTAACCGTAGCAAGGCCCGCTCTATTGGTCAGCAGAGTTCGGCAGAAGTCGTGATACCAGTCTCATAAGATTTCGGAACCCGATTTGTATTATTCGACCAAGTTGCGTCAATCAACATTCCCGTGTATTATTTAATTTGAAGTTGACATAATATAAATATATTTATCTCTTTCATTTTCTCTCTGCTCTGTCTTTAATGGTCAGTTAGGAGTGTTGCTGTTTGTACTACGACCGTAAGACACTATAAATACATTTCGAAAAGGACTCATCGCCACGACTAGATACAATCGATTGTCAGTCTTATAAGATGAGGAAAGTATGGGAATTGTAGCCAATTTTCCATGTAGGTACTCTGACCGTAAGACACTAAATACATTTCGAAAACGACTCATCGCCACGACTAGATACAATCGATTCTCAGCCTTATAACATGAGTAAATTACGGGAATTGTAGGCAATTTTCCTTTGTATGTAGAATCAATTTAAAAATTACAACGCCTCGGACTGATGCAACCGATTCTCGCCCTTATAACACGTGTAAGGTACGGGCACTGTAGCCAATTTTCCATGTAGGTACTATGGCCGTTATGACGCTTCGCTTCGCGACGCGCCTTCGCTTCGCACCGACCTGTCGGACAGGTAAGGACATGCTTCAGATTAGAGTTGAGTTTAGTTGGTGGAGGCTTGTAGAACTTTTTGTTGCGGCCATCTATCTATTATATATATCGTCGCCTGGTATCCACATCAGAAGCCTTAATTGAGCTTAGCGTGGGACTAGGTCGATTTGTGTAAAGATGTCCAAAAATATTTATTTATTATTGGAGCGGCCACGGTGCTGAAAAGTACAGGCTCACTACCGCGAAAATCGAAATTCGTAAATATCGAGGATTTTTTTCACTCAAACGAAGGCGTCATTAGAGTGAGAGAGCCAATCCTCGAAATTTACGAATTTAGTTTTTTGCGGTAGGGCCTCAGTACCGATCAAAAGTGTAAGTTCACTATGATTTCGATACAAAATAAGCTTTCAAGCGATCATTTTTTCAGTGTTAATAGCAATAGTAGATTGTGTTACAAGGGATCAAAATGGTATATTTCCGGCGTGGGCGTATATTGAATCCTGAATGGAGCGACGGATTCCACAATTGAAATCCCGACCGTACGGAAGGGATTCTAAAGTGGAATCCTGAGCATAATGAAGGATTCAAGCGTTAACGCCCAAGTCGAAATAATGTTCATACCGTGTGACATATACTGCTTTTCACACCACGAGTCGAGTTATATGCTCGAAAAATGATAGCCCAAAAAGTCTAAACTAAATTTTTTGGTTGGTACTGTATCTGAAAATGCACTCTAACGCCATAAGAAACGAGGCCTGGGGCCCAGTTCTCCAAAGCTTGTAACTTGTAATTTGTAATACAAGTAGGGGCCCATTTCTCGAAAGCTGTAATACAAGCGGATGTCATTATCTAATTAATAGTGTCAAAAAGAGACTTCCAATTGCATTACAAGTTACAAGATTTTGAGAAATGTATCCCAGCTTCGGTATAATGTTTAGTTCTTTTTGAATACCGTGCTCGTGTATATGTAGATAGTAATAAAAATAAATAAATTATTGACAATAGACCTGCGCACTTAACCTATCTTTACTGTTATTAAGGTACAGAATGGTACGGTCGGCTCTAATAATTTGTATACGACTTTGATCCTTATGCCTTTGATATACGTTCCGAAATGTATACATATTATTAGACGTGACTGTACACGAATTGAAAAGTACAGTCGCCATCAGATACGAGTATATCGGAACGCCATGATATTAATCTGATGGCGATTGTAAAACTCAATACAGATATTTACAATATAATTTACGCTGCAAACTATTTCTTCCTATAAAAGACATCAACGAGTTGTGCTTTGTGCTTAGCGCTTTGTTTTTTTGGGATTTAGTTTAAAAAAAATGGTGTACTCGTAGAAAAAGTAGTGTGGTAAGTTCTGTATTACGTATAAATGATTTAATAATGGTGTCGGATATAATAATGGTGGTAGTAATAGTGTACATTTCCATTTTGCATTCTTGCACTATCATTTGCTTCGCATGGGTTTTTTAGATTTAGAATAATGCTTGCGTACCATTTCCTTGCGGTTACTCAAACTTAGTATTTTATTGGCATGTTTTTCTTTATTTATTGAAATCTGTGTAAATATACCTTATTAATTATGTAACAAAGCTATACTTTTCCCAACCTGCGGGAATTATATTGCGCCGTTCGCCTAAGGGTCCACTGAGGCGGAGAGGTGCGGAGATGTGCAAAATTGACCAATTACATTCTTCAAATTCAAAATTCGAAACACTGTGATGCGGTCTCATTGGCCAATTTTGCACATCTCCGCTCTTCTCCGCCTCAGTGGAGCCGCACCCTTATGCGGCCGAATCAAACATAAGGTTGACAAACAACCGACACTGTGGGCTTGTCCATTAATCACGTCATACGATTTTAGCATATTTTGGACCCCTCCCTCCCCCATGACATGCGGGTTTGATATTTGGTTAAATTGAAAAAGTGATCGTAAAGAAGACTTTACTATTTACCAGATATCAAACCCACAAGGGGGAGTATGGATGTTTTTCTTTGTACTAGCTATAATGCTGTTCAGCAGAGAGTAACAAAATTACACGCGATTTGTACGATGACCTCCCTATGGTGATAATTATAGATTTTTTCTTGATCCACCCCCATATAGTATGATGTGATTAATGGACAAGGCCTGTTCGCATGCGGCGAACAACGTAATGGGGGGTTTTCTTACTTTTTCTGCCACTAGGGGGCGGTGAAATGGCAGCACTGCGGCGTAAGGTCCAACTAACTGTCAAAATACATACGCGTATTTTTTAATTTTTTTATTTCTTAAAACCATTACTTTAGTAATATTATTATCTAAAATGAATAATCAAAAACAGCTCCAAGTCAACTCCCATGAAATTTATAAAGTTAAATTTGTAAAAAACTAAAATTCAGGACCGTTTTTGAAAGGTCATTTAGTATGGCGTGCGGCTTCCATGTTTTATTTGTTCGCAGGAAAATCATTTTGACCCACCCAACGCCTAGGTATCGCCACCTAGTGGCATAAAATATCGAAACCCTTCATTCCCGCATTATTTGCATTAGCTGCATGTTAACATCGTAAATACTTTGTTTGTAGGGACCTGAATACTGATGCCTCTCTGAATCTACATCTAGAAGATTCCACCGTACGTTCTGAACGGATGACTCCGTTCAAGTTCTCCACCGCACATATCAAGGTAATACTTAAGACCAGAGATCGGACAAATGTGCGTCATTGCTCGCAATAATATGGACATGAGTCCAAAGTTGATTGAACAATTAATCATTTTCAGAAAATTACCTATTTGACACCAGTTATGAAAACCTTTGTAAATAGTCACCTCAAAGCTTCGAAATCAAATTTCAAGAAATTATTCGTTTAATTATTCATTTAATTAAATTTTGAGTTATGTCCATATTATTGCGAACAATGACGCACATTTGTCCAATCTCTGCTTAAGACACTTACCCCCTTATTCATAAACGTTTGCTAACTTAACAAGCCGCTAATAATTGTTTGTCCCTTTTGCTCTTATGGACACATTGTTAAGACCGAAAGGGACAAACAATTATTAGCGGCTTGTTAAGTTAGAAAACGTTTATAAATAAGGGGGTTAGTCATAATGTATGCAAGGTTTTCTATTAGGGTCATATTCAAAAGTGCTTTACGGTGAAGGAAAACATCGTGAGGAAACCTGCATACACCTGCAAAGAAATTCAAGGGTGTATGTTAAGTTCCTAGCAAGTACTGGGCCAGGCAAAATACACAGGCTATAAACACGAACAAAAGATACGCACTCACGTATCTCTTTCATTTCCACGGGAGTGCGTATCTTTTGTTCGTGTTTATAGCCCATAGTTCATAGCCCCTTCCTTAGTTGATCACCAACAAACATGGACTACATACATGTTTGCATAGTAAGAAGACATTTTCTTTTACAACCCCTTCTATAGATAAAAAATGATATTTTTACATCACCTATTCGAATACGGGTCTTTTCTTCCCTGCTAGGAGGGATCAAAGTGGCACTTTTTTGTTCAAGGACTTTCTATTGCCAGCCTAAAAAATTACAATGAAATATGAAAATAAACAGTACGTTCATAATTGATAAACATTTCTTCAGAATCGATTATTTGCATAAATATTCAATATGTGATATATCTTATATTTTTCTCATAGGTGGTATGAAAAGCAGTATGTGTCACACGGTATCAAAATTATTTCGTCTTGAGCGTTAACGCTTGAATCCTTCATTACGCTCAGGGTTCCACGATTGAATCCCTCCCCACGGTCGGGATTCAATTGTGGAATCCGTCGCTCCATTCAGGATTCAATATACGCCCACGCCGGAAATATACCATTTTGATCCCTTGACACAATCTACAGATGTAGTGAGAAATGACTTGCCTTCGGAAACGTTCGTCAACGTCATGCTGTTTCAGTCTATCTCACTGAGACTGACAGTAATAGCTGTCATGCTACTTCAGTCAGACTCGGTGACACTGCCTGAAACAGCTTGTGTTTACGAACGTTTCCGAAGGCAAGTAATTTCTCACTACACCTGTACTATTAATCCACAGGGCAACATCTCGTCTCGTCACGTGGTCGTCGTCCGTCCGTCGTACCCGGTCGACGGGCTCCCGGCGACGGTGCAGATCGTGTCGTTGTCCGCCTCGCTGGCCAACGAGCCCACTGTGCGGGAGTTGGTTCAATACCCGGGGCCGCTCGTTAAAGGTAACTAACCTTCGAACATCGGTCACTGTCGCACTTATGACGATTGCGTGTGAGTGATAGGGATAGGTGCGAAATTTCCGAACTCCAATGCAAAGGACAGATAAAAATGCATTTCTAAATCCTAATAGCAGTTTATAGAGGTCAAAATAAAAGTGACCACATATTGATTCATGGAGCATTCCATGAAAACATCTACTTTTTGTCGCTTACGACTCACTGTGGTAGCTACCCTAATAAAATATGCTAGCTGTTAGGAAACACTGTCAATCTTAAAGCCTTGATATGTTATTATTATGCCGTAACTCAGCTTACTAATTTAATTTTTCAAATTTTCATGGAATGCTCCTCATAAGCATTAAAATTTCGCTCAAATTATCCTGCGTGTCTTATCATAATATAACACTTATTTTTTGGGACAGTAGACTTTTTCTGGTTCTGTCACTGGTCGTTTAGGAGACAATGGTGACCAAGTTTTCTAGAAAAAGTGTTATAAAAAACTTGTAATGTGTCAAAGTCAAACTATTCTTTATTCAAGTAAGCTTATTAATAAGCATTTTCGAATCGTCTGACATTATCAAGAGAGAAAAAATCTACTATAATGTGTCCTACCAAAACGAATGTGATACTTCCCGTGACGTGGCCGTCACGTGGTCGTCCGGCCGTCGTACCCGGTCGACGGGCTCCCGGCGACGGTGCAGATCGTGTCGTTGTCCGCCTCGCTGGCCAACGAGCCCACTGTGCGGGAGTTGGTTCAATACCCGGGGCCGCTCGTCAAAGGTAACCTTAAAAAGTCACCCATATCGCCCAACTATTCTCGTCAATAATAGTAAGAGTTAAGGTGCTAGTTTCTTAGACAAATTGATTATTTTTGGCCTAAATAAGCTTCCCTTTAATTTAACGGAAGTCAATAAAAACACGGTGTAGAGGTCAAAACAAAAGTGACCCTATATGTGTTCATAAGCATTAAAATTTCGCCCAAATTATCTGGCGTGTCTTATCATAACATAAAACTTATTTTTTGAGACAGTCGACTTTTTCTGGTTCTGTCACTGGTGGTTTAGGAGACAATGGTGACCAAGTTTTCTAGTTTTGTTATAAAAAACTTGTAATGTGTCAAAGTCAAACTATTCTTTATTCAAGTAAGCTTATTAATAAGCATTTTCGAATCGTCTGACATTATCAAGAGAGACAAAAATCTACTATAAAGTGTCCTACCAAAACGAATGTGACACTTCCCGTGACGTGGCCGTCACGTGGTCGTCCGTCCGTCGTACCCGGTCGACGGGCTCCCGGCGACGGTGCAGATCGTGTCGTTGTCCGCCTCGCTGGCCAACGAGCCCACTGTGCGGGAGTTGGTTCAATACCCGGGGCCGCTCGTTAAAGGTAACCTTAAAAAGTCACCCATATCGCCCAACTATTCTCGTCAATAATAGTAAGAGTTAAGGTACTAGTTTCTTAGACAAATTGATTATTTTTGGCCTAAATAAGCTTCCCTTTAATTTAACGGAAGTCAATAAAAACACGGTGTAGAGGTCAAAACAAAAGTGACCCTATATGTGTTCATAAGCATTAAAATTTCGCCCGAATTATCCGGCGTGTCTTATCATAATATAACACTTGTTTTTTGGGACAGTCGACTTTTTCTGGTTCTGTCACTGGTCGGGAGACAATGGTGACCAAGTTTTCTAGAACACTTATTATAAAAAACTTGTAAAGTGTCAAAGTCAAACTATTCTTTGTTCAAGTAAGCTTATTAATAAGCATTTTCGAATCGTCTGACATTATCAAGAGAGAGAAAAAAATCTACTATAATGTGTCCTACCAAAACGAATGTGATACTTCCCGTGACGTGGCCGTCACGTGGTCGTCCCGTCGTACCCGGTCGACGGGCTCCCGGCGACGGTGCAGATCGTGTCGTTGTCCGCCTCGCTGGCCAACGAGCCCACAGTGCGGGAGTTGGTTCAATACCCGGGGCCGCTCGTTAAAGGTAACTAACCTTCGAACATCGGTCACTGTCGCACTTATGACGATTGCGTGTGAGTGATAGGGATAGGTGCGAAATTTTCGGACTCCAATGCAAAGGACAAAAATGCATTTCAAATTTAAATCCTAATAGCAGTTTATAGAGGTCAAAACAAGTGACCACATATTGATTCATAAGCATTAAAATGTCGCCCAAATTATCCGGCGTGTCTTATCATAAAGGTGCATTCACCAAAAGAGCATTCGCTGTTCTGTCCCCCGCTCTACGAAATCAATCAATCACGTTTTGTGTAACGATCGAATTTCGTAGAATGGGAGGTTAGAATAGCGAATGTTCGCTTGGTCTGAATGCACCTTCACACAACACTTATTTTTTGGGACAGTCGACTTTTTCTGGTTCTGTCACTGGTCGTGTAGGAGAGAATGGTGACCAAGTTTTCTAGAAAAAGTGTTATAAAAAACTTGTAATGTGTCAAAGTCAAACTATTCTTTATTCAAGTAAGCTTATTAATAAGCATTTTCGAATCGTCTGACATTATCAAGAGAGAAAAAATCTACTATAACGTGTCCTACCAAAACGAATGTGATACTTCCCGTGACGTGGCCGTCACGTGGTCGTCCCGTCGTACCCGGTCGACGGGCTCCCGGCGACGGTGCAGATCGTGTCGTTGTCCGCCTCGCTGGCCAACGAGCCCACTGTGCGGGAGTTGGTTCAATACCCGGGGCCGCTCGTTAAAGGTAACCTACCTTCGAACATCGGTCACTGTCACACTTATGACGATTGCGTGTGAGTGATAGGGATAGGTGCGAAATTTTCGGACTCCAATGCAAAGGATAAAAATGCATTTCAAATTTTAATCCTAATAGCAGTTTATAGAGGTCAAAATAAAAGTGACCACATATTGGTTCATGGAGCAATCCATGAAAACATCTACTTTTTGTCGCTTACGACTCACTGTGGTAGCTACCCTAATAAAATATGCTAGCTGTTAGGAAACACTGTCAATCTTAAAGCCTTGATATGTTATTATTATGCTGTAACTCAGCTTACTAATTTCATTTTTCAAATTTTCATGGAATGCTCCTCATATGCATTAAAATTTCGCCCAAATTATCCGGCGTGTCTTATCATAACATAACACTTATTTTTCGGGACAGTCGACTTTTTCTGGTTCTGTCACTGGTCGTTTAGGAGACAATGGTGACCAAGTTTTCTAGAAAACTTGTTATAAAAAACTTGTAATGTGTCAAAGTCAAAGTCAAACTATTCTTTATTCAAGTAAGCTTATTAATAAGCATTTTCGAATCGTCTGACATTATCAAGAGAGAAAAAATCTACTATAATGTGTCCTACCAAAACGAATGTGATACTTCCCGTGACGTGGCCGTCACGTGGTCGTCCGGCCGTCGTACCCGGTCGACGGGCTCCCGGCGACGGTGCAGATCGTGTCGTTGTCCGCCTCGCTGGCCAACGAGCCCACTGTGCGGGAGTTGGTTCAATACCCGGGACCGCTCGTTAAAGGTAACCTTCGAACATCGGTCACTGTCACACTTATAACGATTGCGTGTGAGTGATAGGGATAGGTGCGAAATTTCCGAACTCCAATGCAAAGGATAAAAATGCATTTCAAATTTGAACACTAATAGCAGTTTATAGAGGTCAAAACGTAACTTACCTACCTTCGAATATTGGTCACTGTCACACTTATGACGACTGCGTGTGAGTGATAGGGATAGGTGCGAAATTTCCGAACTCCAATGCAAAGGACAGATAAAAATGCATTTCTAAATCCTAATAGCAGTTTATAGAGGTCAAAATAAAAGTGACCACATATGGGTTCTTAAGCATCAAACTTTCGCCCAAATTATCCGGCGTGTCTTATCATAAAGGTGCATTCACCAAAAGAGCATTCGCTGTTCTATCCCCCGCTCTACGAAATCAACCAATCACGTTTTGTGTAACGATCGAATTTCGTAGAATGGGAGGTTAGAATAGCGAATGTTCGCTTGCTCTGAATGCACCTTCACATAACACTTATTTTTTGGGACAGTCGACTTTTTCTGGTTCTGTCACTGGTCGTTTAGGAGACAATGTTGACCAAGTTTTCTAGAAAACTTGTTATAAAAAACTTGTAATGTGTCAAAGTCAAAGTCAAACTATTCTTTATTCAAGTAAGCTTATTAATAAGCATTTTCTAATCATCTGACATTATCAAGAGCGAGAAAAAAATCTACTATAATGTGTCCTACCAAAACGAATGTGATACTTCCCGTGACGTGGCCGTCACGTGGTCGTCCGGCCGTCGTACCCGGTCGACGGGCTCCCGGCGACGGTGCAGATCGTGTCGTTGTCCGCCTCGCTGGCCAACGAGCCCACTGTGCGGGAGTTGGTTCAATACCCGGGGCCGCTCGTTAAAGGTAACCTTCGAACATCGGTCACTGTCACACTTATGACGATTGCGTGTGAGTGATAGGGATAGGTGCGAAATTTCCGAACTCCAATGCAAAGGACAGATAAAAATGCATTTCTAAATCCTAATAGCAGTTTATAGAGGTCAGAACAAAAGAGACAACATATGGATTCATAAGTATTAAAATTTCGCCCAAATTATCCCGCGTGTCTTATCATAAAGGTGCATTCAGACCAAAAGAGCATTCGCTGTTCTATCCCCCGCTCTACGAAATCAACCAATCACGTTTTGTGTAACGATCGAATTTCGTAGAATGGGAGGTTAGAATAGCGAATGTTCGCTTGGTCTGAATGCACCTTTCATCATCATCATCATCATCATATCAGCCGAAAGACGTCCACTGCTGAACATAGGCCTCTCCCAAAGATTGCCACAATGACCGGTCCTACGCCACCCGCATCCAATGCACCTTTACACAACACTTATTTTTTGGGACAGTCGACTTTTTCTGGTTCTGTCACTGGTCGTTTAGGAGACAATGGTGACCAAGTTTTCTAGAAAAAGTGTTATAAAAAACTTGTAATGTGTCAAAGTCAAACTATTCTTTGTTCAAGTAAGCTTATTAATAAGCATTTTCGAATCGTCTGACGTTATCAAGAGATAAAAAAATCTACTATAATGTGTCCTACCAAAACGAATGTGATACTTCCCGTGACGTGGTCGTCACGTGGTCGTCCGGCCGTCGTACCCGGTCGACGGGCTCCCGGCGACGGTGCAGATCGTGTCGTTGTCCGCCTCGCTGGCCAACGAGCCCACTGTGCGGGAGTTGGTTCAATACCCGGGGCCGCTCGTTAAAGGTAACTGACCTTCGAACATCGGTCACTGTCACACTTATGACGATTGCGTGTGAGTGATAGGGACAGGTGCGAAATTTCCGAACTCCAATGCAAAGGACAGATAAAAATGCATTTCTAAATCCTAATAGCAGTTTATAGAGGTCAAAATAAAAGTGACCACATATGGGTTCATAAGCATTAAAATTTCGCCCAAATTATCCTGCGTGTCATCATAACATAACACTTATTTCTTGGGACAGTCGACTTTTTCTGGTTCTGTCACTGGTCGTTTAGGAGACAATGGTGACCAAGTTTTCTAGAAAAAGTATTTTAAAACACTTGTAATATGTATAAAGTGTCCTAACAAAACGAATGCGTGGCCGTCACGTGGTCGTCCGGCCGTCGTATGCAGATCGTGTCGTTGTCCGCCTCGCTGGCCAACCAGCCCACTGTGCGGGAGTTGGTTCAATACCCGGGGCCGCTCGTTAAAGGTAACTGACCTTCGAACATCGGTCACTGTCACACTTATGACGATTGCGTGTGAGTGATAGGGATAGGTGCGAAATTTCCGAACTCCAATGCAAAGGATAAAAATGCATTTCAAATTTAACCCTTACCGCATAAAAGCCATATATGGCCGCTATAAAATTGAACTCTATTGATTGCAATTAGAATTCAAATGTCACCATATCGTCACCCCAACTATTCTCGTCACTGTCACACCCGTGACAAAATGCTACGAACAAATAAAACATGGAAGCACGCCATACTAAATTGCCTTTCAAAAACGGTCCTGAATTTTAGTTGACAAGTGTCACCCCCTCTTCAATGCATCACGGTAATGAATTTCAATATCAACGTATAAAAACTTAAAACCGCCATTTAAAAGTAGTTGCGATTGGTACGTCAAAGTTTTGATTGGCTATATTCTATAAAAAATTGACACAGATGTTGCGCCGAAATATGCTCGGAGTTAAGAAAAGCGCTATGTCCTGCCCATCTTGGCACAATTGAACAATGTATGATGGGCGTGTTCTACCAAAAAATTCTTCTTTCCAAAAAAGTTCATATTTCGCCACAAAAAATAATGTTTGTATATTGCAATTTATATGCGTTAATCATTATAAGGGTAGAAAATTATTTTCCTTGTCTTGTTTCATACCACTCTGTCACGCTTTTAGTTGCTGTTTCGACCCAGTATATAAAAAAAAATTCGGTGCACTGGTATTTCATTTTCACGCTAGATTTTAATCCATTCATCAAAAATTTGAAAAAGAACATGATCTCATACAAAAATCAGAACTGTGTCACGTTTTTTAGGGACACAAAAAGACAACGAAAAGAATTTTGATCCAGTTCCAAAGAGCAGTCAGATTAATAGATACTGAACATAAAATACCAAAATTCTAATGTATTTGGAAGTTTATTGGTTTTTTAATGGATCACAAAGTATTACGACTAGAAAACGGTCGCCGGACTGAAGATTGAGCGCTAAAACAAGGGCGCAAAGTCACTGGTACGAAAGAAAATGACTAAAACTTTGTAAATTTCATGGGAGTTGACTTGGAGGCCGTGTGGTGACGGCAGTAAGAATACATTTGTGACCACCCCAACTCCTCCTGCGGGTGTCGTAAGAGCCGACTAAGGGATTCAAGTGTCACTGACCACTATTTGATTAAAAATTGATGATGGGCAGTAGCGTCATCATAGTGGACACATTACTGCGATCGCCAATCCGCTTGCCCAGCGTGGCGATTATGGGCATTTACCTCCTAATGCGTTTATACGCATAGTTAATAGGAGAGGCCTACGTCCAGCAGTGGACTATCATAGGCTGATAATGATGATGATGAATGATAAACGAAAAGAATTTTTACCCATAAACGATTTTCACTTTTGTTCCGTTTCAAATGTATACCATTGTGTACTCGTAGATTCCTATTCTCAAGTAAATTTTGCCCTCAGGCGTGACTCACAAGAAGAGCGTGATCGAGTACTGCGCTCAACGCGTACGTAACGCCGGCGGCCGCAGTGACGTCATCGGCTACGTGTTACTGTGGGAGCTACTAGCGCTGCTGCTTCGACAGAACGGGGTAAGTGTGTTGGTCGATCAGATCTTTATTGTGTCAGGCGTGACTCACAAGAGCGTGATCGAGTACTGCGCAGTGACGTCATCGGCTACGTGTTACTGTGGGAGCTACTAGCGCTGCTTCGACAGAACGGGGTAAGTGTGTTGGTCGATCAGATCTTTATTGTGTCAGGCGTGACTCACAAGAGCGTGATCGAGTACTGCGCAGTGACGTCATCGGCTACGTGTTACTGTGGGAGCTACTAGCGCTGCTTCGACAGAACGGGGTAAGTGTCCTGGTCGATCAGATCTTTATTGTGTCAGGCGTGACTCACAAGAGCGTGATCGAGTACTGCGCAGTGACGTCATCGGCTACGTGTTACTGTGGGAGCTACTAGCGCTGCTTCGACAGAACGGGGTAAGTGTCCTGGTCGATCAGATCTTTATTGTGTCAGGCGTGACTCACAAGAGCGTGATCGAGTACTGCGCAGTGACGTCATCGGCTACGTGTTACTGTGGGAGCTACTAGCGCTGCTGCTTCGACAGAACGGGGTAAGTGTGTTTGGCTTCTACTTAGAACGGGGTAAGTGTGTTTGACTTCAACTTAGAACGGGGTAAGTCTGTTTGACTTCAACTTAGAACGGGGTAAGTCTGTTTGGCTTCTACTTAGAACGGGGTAAGTCTGTTTGACTTCAACTTAGAACGGAGTAAGTTTGTTTGACTTCAACTTAGAACGGGGTAAGTTTGTTTGACTTCAACTTAGAACGGGGTAAGTTTGTTTGACTTCAACTTAAAACGGGGTAAGTTTGTTTGACTTCAACTTAGAACGGGGTAAGTCTGTTTGGCTTTTACTTAGAAAGAAAGGAGTAAGTGTGTTTGGCTTCTTCTTAGAACGAATATTCGGCGTTTTTATTTTGGCATAGTAATCAGTATTGATAGTATTATTAAAAGAGATGACCCTAAGAATGCAATTTTTAATGTAAACGAAATTCAGTACCAATACAAAGTCTAGTGTAATCAATGTTTTTGCCACTCGTTAAACATGTTATTTCCGTAGATCCTTCATATGGAAATTGCTTCACAGAGAAGAGTCCTGCTCTTAAGTTTATGATAATAAATAAAAACGGTGTAAGTAACATTATTCCGTTTCGCAGGTGGTGGTCGGTATCGACATCGCCGAACTCCTCATGAAGAACAAACGTGATTATGACTACAACACCAACTCAAAAACTACGCAGCCTGGTAAGTAGATACGTAATAAGGTCCGACCGAGACCCATATTTTAGTCGTTTCGGCCGAGACCGAGACCGAGACCGAGACCGAGACTTGGTAGAAAGGATAAAAAACGTATAAATAACATAAAAAACCCTAGCAAATACCTATAGTAAGTCCAACGTCAAACTAAATACAGCAATTTTTTGGATATTTTCTTTTTTTGATTTTTTTTTATGTGGGTACTCTAAAAACCGGTATTCGAATTTTAGATATTTTTATCGATAGTATGATAGAGGTCACTTACTCTAAATTATTCCTTCCGTTCATTTTAAAGTGAAATTATGACACCAATAAAATCGCAGTAAGTTCGCGAGATGGCGTCAAGCTCGCCAATTACAGCTCATTACGAATCTCGGGCACGGCCGAAAGTCCCGGCCATTTTTGTCCGAGAGCCGAGAGGGATATCTCGGCTCGATTTTTGGCCGAGAATGCCGAGACCGAGACCGAGACCGAGATCTCGGTCGAACCTTAATACGTAATATCGTTGGTTGAAAACTTGCTGGCGGTAGGACCTCGTGCAGGGTCCACTCGGATAGCTACCACCGTCTTACCCGTTATTCTGCCGCTAAATAGCAGTGTTTGCACTGCTGTGTCTCGGTTTGGGGGTAAGATAGCCGGTGTAATTACTGGCATAGATAGATGCAATCCGTCTAAGTCCTCAGAAGAGTGGCCTACGTTAGTATGGTTTTTTTTTAATGGGGCACCCTCTTATTTTACTTTTTAGCCACGTCTTCATTAAGTGTTCTGAGCGAGTATTCGTTCGTTCTGGGACAGATGAAAACAGGTTTTCACATAGCAGAATGATCGTTCGTCAGCCCACGAACAAGTGAATGCTCGCTCAGAACACTAAGTGCAAATGTGGCTCTACTTGAATAAATGATTTTATCTACTCCCATATTCAGAAGCGGTAATGTCATGACCTATATTAAGAAACCGAAAAAGGGTGTTAGTGCATTAATGTTAACATTATGAAGTCAACTTCTTTTTGTTTTTTTTTTCAATACATACTTACTGTAGTATATTCTTACACAAATTGAGTAATTTCAACTGATTTGAATTGTTATACTTAGAGGTATTTTACTTAGATATCAATGTAAATAAAGGTAAATTATCATTCTAAACTTATGATAAGGATGTAGTTAAAGTTATGTATGTGACTGTACATAATTAGGCATTAAACACTCGTGTGATCTTATTATGAAATTCGCCTACGGCTCGTTTCATAAATAAATATCTTGGGACATCTTACACAAATCAACCTAGTCCCACGGTAAGCTCAATTAAGGCTTGTGATGTGGGTACCAGGCGACGATATATATAATAGATAGATACATATAGATACTTAAATACACAGACAGCCATGACCAAGGAACAAATATTTGTGATAAATAAATACACAAATGATGCCCTCGCCGGGATTCGAACCCGGAACCTCAAGCTTCGCAGGCGGGGTCACTACCAACTAGGCTACGGAAGCTGACATAAAACCACACTCATGTTTAATGCCTATTATTATGCGCCAGCCACATAAATAACTATTGAATTTGTTAGTAAATAATGTTTGTTTTTATTAGCTGACGGGCGCGGGTCAAGCGTGTCAGAAGAGGACGCGAACGGGACGCCCTCTGCAGAGCAAACTCGTAAGTAACTAGAATATATTTATTATTATATACACCAATCGTCAGTAGAACTTAAAAAATGTAAACAAACCTAAAAACTTGCATATTTACGTAATCGCGCAGTTTTGAACACAATCTTTTATTGGAGCATTCCACGGGCTGTTTAATAAAGGTGCATGCAGACCAAAAGAGACCAAACTCGTAAGTAACTAGAATGTATACACCAATCGTCAGTAGGATCTAAAAAAATGTAAACAAACCTAAAAACTTGCATATTTCCATAATCGCGCACTTTAGAACACAATCTTTGTTTTAAATATTACGAATTTCAAATCTTAAACCTTGAGTGTTCATAAATTAGTTAAAATTATTGATATTTATTTGTAACGTAAACATATATCTACGAACGTGTTTCTCGATACGTGTCAAAGACGTAAAATGCTATGGAAAGTCAGCCATATTTGTTTGCCTTTTTTACTTTTAACTGACGAATGGTATAAAAACTCGTACTTTCTTTTAAGAAAGGCGACATATCGATGAATTCATTGCTGTAGACCAGAGGTTCAGTAAGTATAGTGATTGATTTTTTTCTAGTTGATTATGACCAGCACCAGTAAAAAAGGAAAGGTTTTTTTGAAATCATGTCTTTATTTCTGAAACTTAGCCGAACCCAGAAAAGTTCATTATAGTTTCAAAATGGGGTCAGGAATACACTTTTAAAGTTTGTCGGTATACTAATTTCCCACCCTGTATAAATACTTAAATATATTCTTCTTCGGTCTTAACAATGTGTCCATTAGAGCAAAAGGGACAAACAATTATTAGCGGCTTGTTAAGTTAGCAGACGTTTATGAATAAGGGGGATAGAAAATAACCATGACCGCAACAAATATGGTAAATTGGCCAAAATTCTTTTCGTTGTCTTGTTTCATACCACTTTGTCACGCTTTTAGTTGCTGTCTCGACTCAGTGTTAAAAAAATCCGGTGCACTTGTATTTCTTTTTCACGCTTGATTTTAATCCATACATCAGAAATTGAAAACAAAACATCATCTCATACAAAAATCACCACTGCGTCACGTTTTTTAGGGACACAAAATAAGGCAACGAAAATAATTTTGACCCATCTGTCACAGCCGTCACGATTCTGACAGACTTTTTCGTGGAATACACCGTTAAAAGGTTCTCGTCACGTTTTTTAGGCACACAAATTAAGACAACAAAAATAATTTTACCCAAAAAACACATAAGTTTCAGTGCAATACGAGTTCATTGCACTACCCGACTTTACATCGCCGCCCGCCTTTAAACAGTTCATGTGAAAAAGCACCCGGCCGCTGTAAGTCGCTGAATAAATTATACTTACACGACATTACTCGCTCGACAGTTATTTATAGCTTCTGTACAGCAAACATGGACGTTTTAAGGCGGATCTACGAAAGTGAGAACGTAAAAAAAGAAAAAAACTGGCCAAGAGCATGTCGGGCCATGCTCTGTTTAGGGTTCCGTAGTTATCCAAAAGCGACTTTTTTATGTTGGCACAACAAAGTGGCTCCACTCCACCTGATCGTAAGTGAAAAGTAGAGCCCAAATCGCGGCGGCAACGAACAGGAGACCAGCAGTAACCTGTCAGTTGCCACCGCCTTGCTGGCCCGCTAGATGCATGAACATGTTTTACGACTTGTGTCAAAGACAATACATACAATTGATGGTTAGCCATATTTGTTTATTTTTCCAACGCGCTCACATTAATTCGTTTTATTCGCCCATTTTACTATTTTATAATTTTTATACCGAGCGGTCCAAAGCTTAACGTCCAAAAGATTTTTTTAGTACAGATGGTGCCTTTTTTAGGCTCTAGTGCGAGAAGTGTGTCATTTTACGTCAGGTCCAAAACTTCGGAGGGCCATCTGTACTAAAAAACGTCGTACGAGACACGTGCAAAAACGAAATTCGTAACTCGTGTCGATTTAAAACACTCCCTGTCGGTCGTGTTTTAAAACATCGCCAATTTCATGTTTTTCGCACTTGTGTCGTAATGTACTATTTTAGAACAGATGGTGCCTTCGTAGGCTCTAGTGCGAGAAGTGTGTCATTTTACGTCAGGTCCAAAACTTCGGAGGGCCATCTGTACGTCGTACGAGACACGTGCAAAAACGAAATTCCTAACTCGTGTCGCCATAAAACATCGCCACGCATTTCGAATTTCATGTGTCGTAATGTTCCTCATATTGTGTGCTATTAGAAAATACACATGTATGCTACCAATTTTTGTAGTTTTAGAGATTCTTTAAACTTTCTCAAAAGATTCTGAGAATACATTTATTTTTATTATGCAGTGCTCACGCATGCTACGTTAAAGCAATGTCAAATTGATTTTGGGGGTTTTTTGCATTGACAAAAAAGCGAAGTTTGTCGTTTTCTGCATAACTACGGTCAAATCCGTTTTACTTGTTGAAAATTGAATACATGTATTAAGTGCCGCATGTGGTAAATATATGGCCTATGCCTGCTTAAAAGTTGAAACATAAACATTAGGTTTTATAACATTGTTCCTTCGCTATTACATAATTTTTCTTCGTCTCAACTTTCCGTCGATAAGTCACCTAAAGGGGTAAACGCAAACTTGCATAGCACTTGAATGTTTTATCATTCGGCCCTAATGACCATTCGGTCTGCATTAGTAATGGACCAATTACAGTCGATTATCAGATATATGGGGGCTTCTACGGTGCTCAAAAACATGTAAACAGGTCTCTATTGTCAAGCCTTTAGTGCATGGTTAGATATTTTTGAGAACCGTGGCCGGGCCGATGTATTTGATGGTGATTGTGCAAGACGGTTTACAAATTACCTAAGAGCTAAGTCAACAGTATGAAGGCTGTGTATACATTGTGTGACGTTTTCGATCTATGACTAATAACCTAATAAGGCTTAGTGTACATTATAATTTCAATTAACTACATAAAAACCTTTCATAAAATGAATAAAGTAACATATCATTTGTAGTGTAAATCAGGGACCTGAAATAGCCCAATATTTTAAAATGTTTTATACTCTGTATGCACTTAGCTACTCAATATTTTATGTAATTAACAACATCATATTGTTAAATGACTCCATTAAGTTAGAATTTATATACCGAATAACGAAATAACGGTTATTTTTGTATGGAGAAAATACCGGTTTCCACTCCCTGGTGCAAATAATGAAAATTCGGCATAGCAAGCAAAAAAATATTCGTCTTGCAAAAAATTATATTAATTATGTTCATGAATTATCCTCACCTGAGGACGTGGGTTCAAATCTCAACCCCAGCGTTGGTAAACTCTGTATTTTTCTTTGGATATAGATTTTATAAATACAGATGTAGTGCAAAATTCTTTGACTTCGATTTTTCACGGAAACGCCTGAATTCATATAGCTGTCACTACTAACTTCAGTATCCGTCGCACTGAAGCTAATTGAGACAGAAATATAAATTCGCACGTTTCTGTGAAAATATGAAGGGAAAAGAATATGCCTCACATCTGCAGTAAAACACAAATAAAAATATTTAATAAAATTATTTGATTTGTTGTACAATAACAGTAAAAATTAAGTCACTACTTTCTTAGAGAAATTAATTATATTTGACCTAAAGGAGCTTTCCTTATATTGGGTCATTAGGTAATTCTAATTACCTATGAAATTGGCGATTTGATCATTGAATTTAGTTGGTCCCTTATTTTATTATCTAACTAGTAACTTAAATATATTTTTTGTTTTCAACAGTGCACTATGTAACAAAGGTTTTTCACACTAATAAATACTAAGTAGTAATTGTTTTTTTCCTTAAGTGATATTCTATAATAAGCTTGAAAACAACTCTTGCCATATACTGCCGGTTCATATGTTTGGAACAGATATAAATGTGTGATAGTACCTTGTTTTATGAAATAGAGATATTCAAAACACGCCTTAGAAGTGTCTAATATTACTGTCAGAATTTATTTTGATTTTGACATCAAATAATATACACAAATTAATTGTATGGAAAATAGACTTTTCAAAAAATTCTCCATACAAAACGGCAATTTCATAGGTAATGACCTAATATTTAGCAATAAACAATAAAACTCGTAGTATATATTCGCAGTTACTGAAATTTTGATCGGTCATGAGTTTAACACTAACTTCTAATAGGGTGGACTGTACCGGGTACTGTAATTGCATCAAACATAATATTAACAAGAGGTAGGCTGTCGTACGTCAGGGAAAATGCACTGTTTATTTATGTAACATACAGGGTGGTCTCAGTTACATTTTCTCTTAGGCGTTCTAGTAAAGAACATCTTATAGTGGAACTGCGTGACTCAACTCTGGTGAAATTACCTATAATCTACATTACAAAGTACACATACAACTAAAGTAATTGAAAGAACTAATATATTACTTTTTGCATAAATGCTGGGCAAGCGATTGGGCGGTTTGGCAAACACCTATCTAATAAAACAATATACATATAGAAGTAACGAATAACTAACAAAACAAGTTTATCGACACCTCACCTAAATGGAATTCAAATATTTAAATTTCCTGTCAATATTTGTTATCGAAATGCAACACTCTGTAACGTATTTACCATTCAGTATCGAGTATCGACCTATTGGCTACACTTAACTGCTGGTGCATTCGTGTCATACGTTGCATCGACGGCGCTCGGATCCGCGGACCACTTGATAATCCACCGATATACAGTACCGGTCAAAAGTTATTAGAACTTAGTCGTGAAAATTGTGAATATTTATTTGGAAATAATTTTTGTGATTTATTTTCATTCAGTACATACAGTATCAGTTTAAAGTTTAGTTCAAAATTTTAGTGAAAATCGAGTTTTGATAGTTTTTTAGCGTTCATAAAATTATTTAGAACTTTCTGGCTGTGTAATTTATCATAATGAATACTGCTAATATCCTGCATGTTAATTTTAAAATATTAACCTACAGGTTAGGTTGAACCCATTTTAATATCAGATCATAGTATAAATTCCCTATTTTTTTACAGTAAATTAAAAATATTTAAGTTCAACGCCAGATAACTATGAATGTAATTTAAAATAAAAACCGGCCAAGTGCGAGTCAGACTCGCGCGCGAAGGGTTCCGTACCATTATCAATTTATTATTATAAAATACAGTTAAATCAACCTACCTCAAAAATATAAGAGATAATTTAATCAAACCAAAAATCGTTGATAGAGTTTATTAATGCGCATAACATATATTTTTTTTAGAATTTTATATCGCGTAGTTTAAAAAATAGAGGGGGGGGGGGACACATTTTTCAGACTTTGAGAGCTGATATCTCGAAAACGATTTGATTAAATAAAAATAAGATTTATGAACCTTGATATCATTTTCAAAGACCTTTCTATTAATACCCCACACGCTTATATACAACTAAAACAAATTTTTCTATCCCTCAGTTACATGTATGGAGGGCCCCCACCCCAATGGTTTTTTTTACAATTTAGTACCGTAATCCTGTAGCGGTTCATACAACACATATCCTTATCAAATTTCGTTACTGTAGCATTTATAGTTTCCGAGTAAATCGGCTGTGACAGACGGACAGACGGACAGACGGACAGACGGACATGACGAATCTATAAGGGTTCCGTTTTGCCATTTTGGCTACGGAACCCTAAAAAGCAAGCTATGATATAAAACGCGCTTTTATCCACGCCTCTTTTTAACGTTTCAAACTATAGTCTCTACAACCAATATAACAACTTTTTTATGTCTCTATTTTAAGATCAGAACAATTCGAAAATAATTGAATGTTCGAATAAATTAAAACTATCCTGTAAAATAGTGAAAAAGCAGCAGAATATCCGTACAAAATTTACACTAGAAAAATTATCGCCCCAAAGCCGATTTTGTATCAAAATTATTGTAGAACTTATCGTTTCTCTGATACTGTTCTTAATAAAAATAATCACAAGAATTATTGCGAAATAATTATTGACAATTTCCACGCCTATCCGCGACGCGTATTTCAGCAATCTCCTAAAACCAGTGTATCGACAGTTATTCGACAATAATTCCTAAATAATTATTAATAATTCCTATGCTTTCGTTCGAGACACCCGTGTTTCAGTCATAAAGTGAATCTATTGACAGTTAGCTTTAGCAATCTGCTAAAGTCAATCTATCGACAGTTATTCCTCGGCAATAATTCCCAAATAACCTTGATGCTGAACCGCTGGCTGCAGAAGATAGCGGTGACGGCGGTGTGCCTCGTGGTGGTGCGGGTGTACGCGCACGTGGTGGCGGCCATGTTCCGCGCCTACTGCCCGGGGAGGCGGCCAAGGCCGCTCTAGATGTTGAGGTGCTGTACTGATGTTGTTTACGAGTTATGTTGCGATAAACATGAGTCATTTTTGTATGAAACTTTAGATTCCTCAAACGTTCCAAAGCAGACTTCTGATCTTTCTAGATTTGAAAACGATCGGATGTTAAAATACATTAAAACTATCTTGTAAATTAGTAATTCTAGATTCGAAAACAATCGGATGTTAAAATAGATTAAAATTATCTTGTAAATTAGTAATTGTAGATTCGAACACAATCGGATGTTAAAATAGATTAAAATTATCTTGTAAATTAGTAATAAACACATTAGAAGCAGCAAAATATCAGTAGAAACTTTTACACGAAAAAAAAACATACAGTCGAATTGAGAACCTCCTTCTTTTTTTAAGTGGTTTTATAAATGATCGCCCAAAATCGATGTTGTATCAAATTGTGTTGTGAACTTATCATTTGACTGACTAAATACAGCACATTTAATAAAAATACAAGAATTATTGCGAAATAATCATTGACAATTTCCCCGCCTTCATTCGCGACGCCTATTTCAGCAATCTCCTAAAGTCAATCCATTGACAGTTATATCTCAGTAGTAATAATTCCCAAATAACCTTGATGCTGAACCGCTGGCTGCAGAAGATAGCGGTGACGGCGGTGTGCCTCGTGGTGGTGCGGGTGTACGCGCACGTGGTGGCGGCCATGTTCCGCGCCTACTGCCCGGGGAGGCGGCCAAGGCCGCTCTAGATGTTGAGGTGCTGTACTGATGTTGTTTACGAGTTATGTTGCAATAAACATGAGGCATTTTTGTACAAAACTTTTACTCCTCAATCTTTCCAAAGCAGACTTCTGATCTTTCTAGATTCGAAAACGATCAGATGTTAAATTACAATAAAACTATCTTGTAAATTTGTCATAAGCAGCACCATCAATAGAAACTCTTACAAAATGATCGTCTAAAAGCAATTTTGTATCAAAATTATGCTCTGGACTTATTTAGTTAGCTATTAAGGACATCAACAGCAATTACAAATTACTCAATCTATGAACATAAACATCATTAGACTGGTGCTGTATTTAAGAAAAATACAAGAATTATTGCGCAATAATTATTAATAATTCCGACACTTTCGTTAGAGACACCCGTGTTTCAGTCTTAAAGTCAATCTATTGACAGTTAGCTTTAACAATCTCCTAAAGCCAGTGTATCGACAGTTATTCGCCAATAATTCCCAAATAACCTTGATGCTGAACCGCTGGCTGCAGAAGATAGCGGTGACGGCGGTGTGCCTCGTGGTGGTGCGGGTGTACGCGCACGTGGTGGCGGCCATGTTCCGCGCCTACTGCCCGGGGAGGCGGCCAAGGCCGCTCTAGATGTTGAGGTGCTGTACTGATGTTGTTTAGTTATGTTGCAAACATGAGTCATTTTTGTACAAAATTTTCGACTCCTCAACCTTTCCAAAGCAGACTTCTGATCTTTCTTGATTCGAAAACGATCGGATGTTGAAATACATTAAAATTATCTTGTAAATTTGTCTTAAGCAGCACCATCAATAGAAACTTTTACAAAATGATCGCCCGAAATCAATTTAGTATCAAGATTGTGTTGGGAAGTTATCATTTGACTGGTGATGTACCTATTTAAGAAAATTACAAGAATTATTGCGAAATAATTATTGATAATTCCTACACTTTCGTTCGAGACACCCGTGTTTCAGTCTTTAAGTCAATCTATTGACAGCTCGTTTTAACAATCTCCTAAAGCCAGTGTATCGACAGTTCTTCCTCGCCAATAATTCCCAAATACAAATACACCCGTGTTTCAGTCTTAAAGTCAATCTATTGACAGTTTTAACAATCTCCTAAAGCCAGTGTATCGACAGTTATTCGACAATAATTCCCAAATAACCTTGATGCTGAACCGCTGGCTGCAGAAGATAGCGGTGACGGCGGTGTGCCTCGTGGTGGTGCGGGTGTACGCGCACGTGGTGGCGGCCATGTTCCGCGCCTACTGCCCGGGGAGGCGGCCAAGGCCGCTCTAGATGTTGAGGTGCTGTACTGATGTTGTTTACGAGTTATGTTGCAATAAACGTGAGTCATTTTTGAACAAAACTTTGGACTGCTCAAACTTTCCAAAGCCGACTTCTGATGTTTCTAGATTCGAAAACGATCGGATGTTAAAATACATTAAAATTATCTTGTAAATTAGTAAGAAACGCATTGGAAGGAGCAAAATATCAGTAGAAAGTTTTACACGAAAAAAAAACATGCAGTCGAATTGAGAACCTCCTTCTTTTTTTATAAATGATCGTCCAAAATAGATTTTGTATCAAAATTGCGTTGTGAACTTGTCATTTGACTGACTAAATACAGCACATTTAATAAAAAAACAAGAATTATTGCGAAATAATCATTGACAATATCCCCGCCTTCATTCGTGACGCCTATTTCAGCAATCTCCTAAAGTCAATCTATCGACAGTTATATTTCGGTAGTAATAATTCCCAAATAACCTTGATGCTGAACCGCTGGCTGCAGAAGATAGCGGTGACGGCGGTGTGCCTCGTGGTGGTGCGGGTGTACGCGCACGTGGTGGCGGCCATGTTCCGCGCCTACTGCCCGGGGAGGCGGCCAAGGCCGCTCTAGATGTTGAGGTGCTGTACTGATGTTGTTTACGAGTTAAGTTGCTATAAACATGAGTCATTTTTGTACGAAACTTTCGACTCCTCAAACTTTCCAAAGCAGACTTCTGATCTTTCTAGATTCGAAAACGATCGGATGTTAAAATAGATTAAAATTATCTTTTAAATTAGTAATAAACGCATTGGGAGCAGCAAAATATCAGTAGAAACTTTTACACGAAAAAAAAACATACAGTCGAATTGAGAACCTTCTTTTGTTTAGGTGGTTTTATAAATGATCGCACAAAATCGATTTTGTATCAAAATTGTGTTGTGAACTTATCATTTGACTGACTAAATACAGAACATTTAATAAAAATACAAGAATTATTGCGAAATAATCATTGAAATTTTCCCCGCCTTCATTCGCGACGCCTATTTCAGCAATCTCCTAAAGTCAATCTATTGACAGTTAGTTTTAGCAATCTCCTAAAGCCAGTGTATCGGCAGTTATTCGACAATAATTCCCAAATAACCGCGATGCTGAACCGCTGGCTGCAGAAGATAGCGGTGACGGCGGTGTGCCTCGTGGTGGTGCGGGTGTACGCGCACGTGGTGGCGGCCATGTTCCGCGCCTACTGCCCGGGGAGGCGGCCAAGGCCGCTCTAGATGTTGAGGTGCTGTGCTGATGTTGTTTACGAGTTATGTTGCAATAAACATGAGTTATTTTAGTACAAAGCTTTCGATGACTCAAACTTTCCAAAGCAGACATCTGATCTTTCTAGAGAAAACGATCGGATGTTAAAATACATTAAAACTATCTTGTAAATTAGTAATTCTAGATTCGAAAACAATCGGATGTTAAAATAGATTAAAATTATCTTGTAAATTAGTAATTGTAGATTCGAAAACAATCGGATGTTAAAATAGATTAAAATTATCTTGTAAATTAGTAATAAACGTATTGGAAGGAGCAAAATATAATTAGAAACTTTAATACGAAAATAAAAAAACATACAGTCGAAATGAGAACATCCTTCTTTTTTTAGGTGGTTTTATAAATGATCGCCAAAAATCGATTTTGTATCAAAATTGTGTTGTGAGCTTATCATTTGACTGACTAAATACAGCACATTTAATAAAAAAACAAGAATTATTGCGAAATAATCATTGACATTTTCCCCGCCTTCATTCGCGACGCATATTTTAGCAATCTCCTAAAGTCAATCTATTGACAGTTGGTTTTAACAATCTCCTAAAGTTAGTATCGACAATTATTCCTCGGCAATAATTCCCAAATAACCTTGATGCTGAACCGCTGGCTGCAGAAGATAGCGGTGACGGCGGTGTGCCTCGTGGTGGTGCGGGTGTACGCGCACGTGGTGGCGGCCATGTTCCGCGCCTACTGCCCGGGGAGGCGGCCAAGGCCGCTCTAGATGTTGAGGTGCTGTACTGATGTTGTTTACGAGTTATGTTGCAAACATGAGTCATTTTTGAACAAAACTTTCGTTTCCTCAAACTTTCCAAAGCAGACTTCTGATGTTTCTTTCGAAAACGATCGGATGATAAAATACATTAAAACTATCTTGTAAATTTGTCGTAAGCAGCACCATCAATAGAAACTTTAACAAAATTATCGCCCAAAATCAATTTAGTATCAAGGTTGTGTTGGGAACTTATCATTGGACTGGTGCTGTATTTAAGAAAAATACAAGAATTATTGCGAAATAATTATTGATAACACTGATTGACACTTTCGTTCGAGACACCCGTGTTTCAGTCTTAAGGTGCATTCAAACCAAAAGAGCATTCGCTATTCTAACCCCCCACTCTACAAAATTCGATCGTTACACAAAACGTGATTGGTTGATTTCGTAGAACGGGGGATAGAACAACGAATGCTCTTTTGGTTTGAACGCACCTTTAAAGTCAATCTATTGACAGTTAGTTTTAACAATCTCCTAAAGTTAGTATCGACAGTTATTCGGCAATAATTCCCCAATAACCGCGATGCTGAACCGCTGGCTGCAGAAGATAGCGGTGACGGCGGTGTGCCTCGTGGTGGTGCGGGTGTACGCGCACGTGGTGGCGGCCACGGAGTAAATGGAGATGGCAAGTAGGCGTTCCCGTGTCGCCGATACTATGATGCGGAGTTCATACTTCACGCGCACTTATGATTAGTACGTGATTGGCCGTGTCAGAAATTGAACGTTCGAATAGCGAATAAAAAATCGGTTATTAAATAAACAATGCCGTATTGTGCTGTACTGAGCTGCAGGAATAACAGCAACAAAAAAAATATTTCACATTGAGGTATTTCCTACCACCGGTAAGTATTATTTTGTATTTTAATTCAATAAATACAAAAACATGTTGCTTCGTCTATTATTTACGTACGTTTGTTATTCAAATTCAATTTTATTTCTCAGAGAATAGAGTTCATAATCTTTTGTTAAGATTGTATACATTTCTCTAGAACATTCGCTACTCTAAATGTCAAACAAGGTTCGCTACTCACAGGCTGTCCAAAGTCGATATTTATATCGATAATGTTAATGTTATGATATATCAACGTTCGATATTTAATTTTTAGTAGGGAATGTAATCAAGTAAAAAATGTATAGTTATAACTATACATTATGTATAGTTATAACTTATAACTATACATTTTTACTGAATATTAAGCGATAAATCGGATTTTAATACACTATTACTAACCGATGTGCATTCCATACTTTACATACCTATATATTTTCTACATTTTCAGATTCCCAAAAGATGCTGAAATTAAAAATAAATGGATCGAAGCTACTGGACAAGTCAATTGGTTTCCGCAAAAATAGTACAAATTCAGTACTAAATGATGCAATATGAATCGATCGAATTCAGAACCTGGTTCTAAATTGTTTTATCGTTATGTACTTGTTGAAATGTTAAACAAGAATAATTATTAAAAGTTTTATTAAATTTACCATCTGGTCACCTGTTTTTTGTTTGATTACTACTGCTATTTACTATTTATATTAATTGCTACTACTATTTATATTGATTGTATGTGCTGCTTGTAAGTACGGACGGGACGGTAATCGCCATACCCCGGACGACGGGAGCAAAAATGAACTTTTCACTAGTGCTTAATGAAATATCGACTATTCTATCGACATCCACATGAACGATTTTTTAATTTGAAATTTATAGATTATGCTAATTATGTTTCCCTAGTAGTTCCACTTCTTTTCCAGATATCAAAAAATATATAAGATTTTTAATATGAATTCACCAATTTTTTTAGTCAACACATTCTGATATTTTTTGTGAATAATTTCGCCTTGAGGATGTAAAAGTAATCTTAGCAAGTGCACTTTGAAATTCTGAACGACATTCAAGCTGCTTTTTAGGCTTTAATTTCGGTTTTGTAACTGTCCTATGGTACTAGGTATTATTGACATATTATTGTTTATCAATTTTAGGTCGCAATGCCTCTGATTACGTACGGTTGCATAAATTACTGTTGATCAATACATTTCTAATTCAAAAAATGTTGGTATGGATGTCGATAGAATAGTCGATATTTAACTAAGCACTAGTGACAAACGCATTTTTGCTCCCGTCATCCGGGGTTTGGCTAATCGCTTACGAATTTACGATCAAGTCAAGTGATACGTCTGCTCGTTTGCCTCCAATTACATAAACGAGAGTTAACAGAACTGCAAGTTACAAAGTAGTTCCACTTAAGCCTTTCCTGGTCTTCATCCTTAGGTCCACTTGTCCAAAATAACAGAAAATGCTCCAGTTAGGTACTGAAGAAAACCCTCAAATCTCCATCAATGTGCCATTCAAATTTGAGGAGTTCCCTCAGTTCGTCATGTATTCCATCATTAGATCAGATTAAAATGAAAGGAGACTGCACTGGAGGTTTATTCTTAAAAATAAATGAAGAATATTTTCAAATTGGTTGACAGAACTGCGAATAATAGAGCACTTCCTCTTATGCCATCTCTGGTTTTCCACTACCAGGTCCACTTGTCCTAAATTGTGGCTTTCTTATGGAACTACTCAAGGTTCTTAAAAAAACACCGAAATCACCATACAAGTGCGTTTCGAAATTGAGGAGTTCCCTCAATTCCGCAAGGATCCCATCATTAGATCAGAACCAAAATCCAATTGGACCACCTCGCGAGTATACACTTTTGAACAAAGGACACATTGACCGGGTAATCGCGTAATACACATACAAAAAAAAAAACTAACAGACGAATTGAGAACCTCTTTATGAAGTCTGATGACAAAGTTTTACTTTATTATTATTTGCTAGTCAGTAGAAACCGTTAAAAAATCGAACAGCCAATCAAAATTTTCAAATTTCCCGCTTTTAACCCTCTAATGCATAAGACAGGCAAAAATGCATTTCAAATTTGAACCCTAACAGCAGTCAATAGAGTCCAAAACCAAAGTGGCCATATTTGGCTTCATATGCATTAGAGGGTTAACGCTAATGAAATATCAATACTATTTAAATATCGATAATGTATACGTATTGCCCTATGGAAAATAACAAAAAGTCGTAACAAGATAAGGATATACAGTCACTTACGACTTTTTGTGTTTGGGGTTGTCCAGTCCATGTAGTCCTATTCTTATTTGTCGGCTACTCACAGGCGAGTAGAGATCTCGTATCACCAGTGTAACGTGACCTAGGATTCGTAATTATTCCTGCGTAATCGTAGATGTTAGATAAACTGGTTTTTTAGCCCATTACTCGCTCATCAATACAGTAGCGCCACCTTGTTTGGAGTAGCTGTATTACGTAGCTGTATTAGAAGACTTTGTGAGAGAAAGAAAAAGACGCAAGATGCATAACTTGAACATTCTAATTTAGACCCTGACTAAAACAATATACAGATGAATTTCATTGTGGGAATGATAACTGGTTGTTACCTTATGGGTATGGAAAACTGCTACCAATTAAAAACATTTTGTAATTGTATGCATGTATCTACGTAAAATGGGATTGTGTGAGTTTGACGACACCGGTTTTCATACTAAAAAGCTAGCATTTCACATCCACTACTTTATTAATTCGTGGTGGCGGCCATGTTCCGCGCCTACTGCCTAGATTCTACCTCTAGATGTTGAGGTGCTGTACTGATGTTGTTTACGAGTTATGTTGCAATAAACATGAGTCATTTTTGAACAAAACTTTCGATTACTCAAACTTTCCAAAGCAGACTTCTGATCTTTCTAGATTCGAAAACGATCGGATGTTAAAATAGATTAAAATTATCTTGTAAATTAGTAATAAAGCATTAGAAGCAGCAAAATATCAGTAGAAACTTTTACACGAAAAAAAACATACAGTCGAATTGAGAACCTCCTTCTTTTTTAAAGTGGTTTTATAAATGATCGCCCAAAATCGATTTTGTATCAAAATTGTGTTGTGAATTTATCATTTGACTGACTAAATACAGCATATTTAATAAAAATACAAGAATTATTGCAAAATAATTATTGATAATTCATATGCTTTCGTTCGAGACACCCGTGTTTCAGTCTTAAAATCAATCTATTGACAGTTAGTTTTAACAGTCTGCTAAAGCCAGTGTATTGGCAGTTAATCCTCGCCAATAATTCCCAAATAACTGTGATGCTGAACCGCTGGCTGAAGAAGATAACGGTGACATGAGAATTTTGAGCATGAGAAGTGAAAACCCAACTGTAACTGTAAGATTGACCAAAAAGTTTGTTCAAGGGATTTGCTTCAATATTTTGACGCAAGTCATTCATTCATTCACGATTTTTTTTTGCAATTAGTACTTCATTTGGATGTGTGTGTTCACCTCAACTCTGGTGAAATTACCTATAATAATGCGTAGTTTAGGTCGAGAGAAAGGAACAAGGCTATAGGAGTCGTATCGTATATCACTTTCCCTGAACCTAAACTGAATAAGAATAAGAATATTTATTTGCTTTAAACATTACCAGGTACAGATGTTCATGCAAAGAGTGGTAGGTTTCTATGTTTAACCATAGCAGGTATGCAAATGTATACATGAACTTATGATTACACTAACTAATGGTATGTACAATGTTAGATATTTACAAGATTTTCCCAATTACAATGATTACAAAATAATTCACATTAATTACTACAATATATTATTTCATGTCAAGGTATTCATTTATGGTATAAAAATTATTAATATTGAGCCATTGATGCAATTTAATTTTAAATAGTTGATTATTCATATTCTTCATCTCAGCAGGCAATTTATTATAATTGTTTAAGGCCATAATTAAGCAACTTTTTTAATGCTTTGCTAGTCTTGGATGTACGTCAGAGAGTAATCTGTCCGGGTTTCGGCAGGTGCGCGGATGACTGTCACAGGCTTGTTTAAACATAACTTTGTTTTGGTGAACAAAAATGCACATTTCGTAAATGTATAAGGAAGGGAGTGGCAGTAAACCAAGGTTTTTAAATTGAGGCCTACATGTCTCTTCTCGCCGCATTCCGAGCAGAGCTCGAATGCATTTTTTTTGTGCAATAAACGCTCTATCTCTGTCAGTACTATTCCCCCATATTATCAGACCATAGCGGAGTACTGACTCTACATATGCATGATAGCATGCAATTGCCGTATTAATATCTGCGACTGTTCGGAGTCGCTTTAGAGCATAGACATATTTATTAATCCGCTTTGCAACACTGTCTATTTGCGGCTTCCAGTCAAGATTCTCATCTATTAATATACCTAGGAATTTGGTTTGAGTAACTTGTTGTATACTAGGGATATTCAAATCAATATTTAATTTAGGATTTAGTGACTTATTAAACTGAATAAATTTAGATTTCTCTAGGTTGATTATTAAATTATTAACATAGTGCCAATCTTGCACTATACTAATCGTATTATTTATGTCTTGTTCATGATCTCTAACAGTGCGTATGCTTCTGTTTGTTGTTACAATGATAGAAATGTCGTCTGCGAATAATATACATCTGTGATTAGTTATATCCGTGATATCATTGATGTAGAGCAGAAATAGAATAGGGCCCAGGACACTACCCTGGGGGACTCCGAATTTATTGTGTCTAAATCCTCATGAGAAACTAGCCATTTCGTTACTGTCATTGATTCTGGCTATCTTTACACATTGTTGCCTGTTTTCTAAATATGATGAGATCCATTGTAGAGCAGGACCTCGGATTCCAAATGTCTCTAGTTTTGATAGTAGGAGATCGTGGGAAACAAAATCAAAGGCTTTATTGATGTCAAATGATTGTTGCTAAGATTCGGCAATATGACTTTAAGCAATGAGAAGACAGCAAGAGTAGTAGACTTGTCCTTTTGAAAGCCATATTGCTCATTTTTAATTACATTGTATTTCCCACAGAAATCTAGCAGTCTCTTATACATGCACTTTTCAAAGATCTTAGAGAAGATGGGTATTAGCGTTATCGGGCGGTAATTTTTTATATCATCTTTTTTCCCTTTTTTAAAAATAGGCTTTACCACAGACATTTTAAGAGCTTCCGGAAACGTCCCGCATATGAAGGAAAGATTTACTAGATGTGCTATGATGGCCACAATTTCATTTAAGGTTAATTTAATTATATTTGTATTTATTCCATCATAACCTTCCGATTTGGTATTGTTAAGTGACAAGACCTCATCCCTAACTTCATTTTCCGACATAGGCTTCAAGAACATAGAGTTCGATCTAGAGTTACTATTCGATTTCCTTTTAGTTTGAGAATTTGATAATGTATGTGTTGAATCTACATAATAATCATTAAAGGCAGTGGCGATATTAATGGGATCTGTTATATCGGTGTTATTTTGTATTATAGATTCTAAAGTTTCCGGTGGTTTCGTGTTAGATATTTGATTTTTTATTACCAGCCAAGATGCTTTACATTTGTTAGAGCTCGTTTTTATAAAATTTATATTCGCTTTTTTCTTAGATTTGTTAATACAGTGTTTTAGTATGTTAGAGTATTTGGTGTACAGAGTCTTATCCCGTTCATTTTTGTCTTTATAGTACTTAAATCTAATCTGGCGTTTGGTTCTACAGCTTATCTTTAAACCTTTTGTTATCCATTTTTGCTTGTTTTTAATAGTGTTAGATACCTTTACACGTATATACGGAAAGCAGAGATTGTATAGAAGGCAATATAATTCGTGAAAACTATTGAAAGCTACGTTAGGATTTGTCTCTTCATAAACATCCGACCACGAGAGACTCTGTAAACATTTTTTAAATTTATTTATGTTATCAATGTGGAAATCTCTCTTATAAATAAAGTAGTGGTTAGACTTTGAAAGTTCTGTACTAATCGGAAAGCTCAACAATTGTGCCGTATCATGATCGGATAGATGAAGTGGGAGCACGGTTGCCACGGCGTTAGGGATATTACTAAGTAAGTGATCTATGCAAGAGGATTTTCGAGTTGGTACATCAATATGTAATGTTAAATTATAATTTTTTGAGAGATCTTGTAATTCAGTTACTATGGCACTTTTTTTTAAGGTGTTAATATTAAAGTCACCTGCTATTACTATTCGCACGTTTGCGTTATATCTTTGCTCCAACTGGGACAGAAGCAAATCTAATTTATTTAAAAATGTTGTAGGGTTGGATGAAGGGGTTCGATAGAGACAAATAATCACAAGCTTATACTGCTTATGTATTTGTAGCTCTACGCCGCAGATTTCGAATACCTTGTCTGTAGCTAAGTTTTTAAGGAATGTAAGCTCCTTGCACGTCTGATCTTTTTTAACTAGTATGCATGTTCCGCCTCTTTGTTGTTCTCTACAAAACCCAGCCACAAAGTCGTAATCGTAGAGTTGTACATAGTTTTCAGAACCCGCTCTTAAGAAAGTCTCCGTTAGACAAAGGATATTTGGGACGTAGTTATTATCTTTTAATTCTTGTAATGTTAGTTCCAGAACATCCTGTTTTGCTAGGATACTGGCTATATTTTGATGAAGAATAGTAAAATTGTTATTTTCTGAAGGTTTACTCACGAAAAAACGCTTTCTTTTTTACTAATGGGAAGTAATAACGTATGGTCCCCTTTTTCGGTGCAGTTATTTCCATTGTACTTTGATCGGGAGACGCCCTTAGATCTTCAGATCGTGTATTTACAGCTTTCGCCCGTGAGAAATAATAGGGAATAGTACCTTTTTTTTTAAAGTTTATTTTTGGTGTAAAAGTGTCACTTGGTTTACTACGCACTATCAATTTCTTTAGTTCACTTGGATTTAAATATTTGTTGCTATAGTCGAGACAGTCTATATGATAGTTTATTAAACTACACATGTTAAAGAGTGTCTTGTGAGAGCAGTCGATAAAATGGCTATTTTTAAATTCGTTACATAATTCATTAATTGCAAAATTTAGGTTAGTAGTATTAACAAATTGTGTATTTTTCTGGACACTTAATATTAGCACCGGTACGTTAGTACATTTCTCAAATAAAGATCGCATCGCAGATACAGTGTACAGAATATTGTCATCATTTTCACCAATACATATAACTATTTTATCTTGCGACTTCAGTTCCGAAATCTGACAGTTCTTCGTTATTTCGACGCTCGAGCAAAATGGTTTTGTCGCATTAGTACGTCATGGTAACCCCCCAGGTCTGGAAGAATCAGAGTAACGGTTTTTTTAAACGCTCAACGAGTTGTACTTTTTGCTTCGTTTCTATGGGACTTCGTTTTATTCAAAATGCTTTATTATTTTGGTGTACAGATATATCTTAGCGTCCGGGGCGTTCAAAAATAACTGAACACGCCTTTATGTCCATTTTGATAGAGGCGATTTCTTAGGGTGCGGCTCCACTGACGCGGAGCGGAGCGGAGCTGTGGGAGCTCGGCCAATGAGACCGCATCACAGTGTTTCGAATTTTGAATTTGTGGAATGTAATTGGTCAATTCTGCACAGCTCATAATAATTTTGTAACTAGCTATTATCAATCCGGAATCAGAAAGGGATTCGAGAGTACTGTTAACACAAAAAATTACGTAACATTTACCAAAAAAAGACTTGTTTATAGATGTAGTGAGTGATTAATTAATCTATTGTCTGTAAGTTTTTGCACTTAAACTAGAAATATATGAATATAACTATGAACATATCCTAGATTATCTTATACACTGTTGTGTCAACAGTACTTTCGAATCTTATTCTAATCGAGGTTTGATAATGCAACACGGGATTCTATTTCCCGTTTCGAAGCTGTAAATCGGTAATAGGGATGATGACTGTAGTTAAAATAAATTATTTAACATTATGCTTGACATAATACACGAAGAAATTATTACTAAGATGTAGAATGCAGTAATTTTTGTACATAACTTCTATTTAATAAATTGAAAAGAACTTTAAAGAGTAGGTCATTTGGCAGTACTCAAACGTGACGTCACTTTTGAGTATTTCATATAAAATTCCATAGTAACGCATATTAGTGATCGTTTTGACAGTTCGAAAAAAGATGCTGATTTGACTTGCCAGTCATCATGCCTATTGTAAAGTCCCTATTTAAAGCCATACTGGGATTTTATTCCCATTTCGAAGCTGGTTACGATACTTTGGCTACCAAACGGTACTAAAGGAAGTATCTGGTGGCTGCATGTACTTTATAGTGTCGAGTTTATTATAATCTGACCTCTATTACAGCAGGCGAAGAACCCAGTTTCGCGCGGCAGAGCGGCATAGACGAAAAAACCGCTCTGGACCAACTAAGAGAATATCTGACATACGGGAACAGGCAGGAAGCTATTGGTAAGTCCGTGACTTTTATTAATTATTAGTCATTCTCATTATGATAAAAAATTTAAAAACTAACAGGTATACGAGCTTTGTTTAGTTTAACAAACCAATATTTACAAAAGGGCATTTCTTCGAGCGTTTCAATCGTCGTGACTTCGGTGGCAGCCTTCTCACATGAATCCCGTGAGAGATGCAAGAACTTTTGGATATGTTGGTAGAAGTAGTTGACAACTAGCAATTTATGCAAAAAAATGGAGATACCCACGTAAGGCACTGGTCTCACCGCGAGCTACTAAGCTATGAACTATGGGCAATAAACACGAACAATAGATACGCACTCCCGTGTAAAAAAAAGAGACACGGGATGCTCGCCCGGCGGTGATAGCTAATAGCTGGGCGAGTATCGCTGTCTCTTTTATTTACTCGGGAGTGCGTATCCTTTGTTCGTGTTTATAACCTATAGTTCATAGCTTAGTAGCTCGCGGTGAGACCAGTGCCTAAATCGGGTAATAATGTGGCCACTGAAGTCACGGTAATTGAAACGCTCGGAGAAATGCCCAAAAACATTAGGGATTGGCTTTCGAAAATTCACTGAGTTTATTATTATATTACCTGGGTAGATTGCAAAAAAATGTACATAGTTAACCCTTAATAGGGCATCTGTCACACCAACATTTCATTGGCCTTGACACATATCCAGTGACAGAATAAGTGTCAAAATAAGGTGATAAATAATTACCATTACCCTATTAAGGCGCAATTTTAAAAGATATAGGTTCGTATTGTTGATCGCTCATAGAAAATTTGAATAATCGCCCTTCCTTACTTATTCACGTTAAAGGGTTTAGCAGCCTTACCGAACAAGAGGTGCCTTTCCCCACGGATGAGGGCAATATTTTAGGTGGTGTACTAGCAGGACCTAAGAATACTCCATGCTTAATATCAGCTCTAGATCTTCTTTTGTTTCAGAGTTATTCAAGATAATGTAAAATATACAGGGTGCCGTTGAAAGTGGCATATTTCGTAAACTGTTCAAGTTAGATCAACCAAACAAAATTGTGTTTGATAACAATAAAATAAACTACAAAATGCATATTTTTAACCTGCATCTTGTCCTTATTTTTCATAATAAAAAAAGGTTTCTTGTTTTTTTTTCCACATTTTTTTTTATTTCACGCGGAGGTACACCTACAAAAAAAATATGCATACATAGCCACTAATGTCCACTGTATACATAAATAAAAATATTTCCGTAAATCATCGTGCGTCATACTAAAAAAAAAATTTTTTTAGAAGTAGTCGTTACTGGCATACAAATAAAGTACCAGTGCAGTGTGAACATAAGTTAGTGTGTAGGTATACAATCTCTCGACACTTACCGCACAAAATATCATTGACGTAAATTGACTTATTAGTGCATTTGCTATATAAATCAGCCTCTTGTCCAGTTTGTATGCATTTTTTCTTTCCACATATATTTTTTAACGTTTTTTCACAAGACTTACACTTAATTTTTTCCATTTTCCTACAGAAAATGCAACAAATCAAATGTCGAAAACAATACTATGTGTCAAATGTTTATCTCTCTTTTATAAAGCAAATGTACTAATAAGTCAATTTAGGGATCATCCATAAATTACGTCACACCTCAAGGGACGTCACACCACAAAATGTGACATATCGTGACAGGAGGGAGGGAGGAGTTCTATATTTGTGACGTCACAATCCTCGTCATACATGAATACCTGAACATTGAACAAAAAAGAATATAAAACCCAAAATCCTTGGACAAAGGAAGAATAAGTTAATTTTCTCTTTGTTAATTTTACAAATCATTTTAAGCAATCCTAATAAAAAGTAACTTTCAAAGTGATGTTGTAATTTTTACCTTCTTAAACTAAAAATCTACATGTGACGTCACACTAAGGGGGGAGGGTGTAGTTAATCGTGACGAAGTGTGACAAGGGGGGAGGGAGGGGTAAAAAAATCATAAAATTGGTGTGACGTAATTAATGGATGATCCCTTACGTCAATGATATTTTGTGCGGTAAGTGTCGAGAGATTGTATACCTACACACTAACTTATGTTCACACTGCACTGGTACTTTATTTGTATGCCAGTAACGACTACTTCTGAAAAAAATTTTTTTTTGGCATGACGCACGATGATTTACGGAAATATTTTTATTTATGTATACAGTGGACATTAGTGGCTATGTATGCATATTTTTTTTGTAGGTGTACCTCCGCGTGAAATAAAAAAAAATATGGAAAAAAAAACAAGAACTCTTTTTTTATTATGAAAAATAAGGACAAGATGCAGGTTAAAAATATGCATTTTGTAGTTTATTTTATTGTTATCAAACACAATTTTGTTTGGTTGATCTAACTTGAACACTTTACGAAATATGCCACTTTCAACGGCACCCTGTATATTTTACATTATCTTGAATAACTCTGAAACAAAAGAAGATCTAGAGCTGATATTAAGCATGGAGTATTCTTAGGTCCTGCTAGTACACCACCTAAAATATTGACCTCATCCGTGGGGAAAGGCACCACTTGTTCGGTAAGGCTGCTAAACCCTTTTAGGCCGAAAGTTGCATAAAATGTAACTTCGTAACACAATCATTATATCGTTAAATTTTGTTTTCATCAACGTCTTTCAACCAAGTATGGACCATTTTTTTGTATACGATCCAAAAGATTAACTCACAGATGTCATATATACCCTAGATCATGCAAACGTATCTACTTAGCGTGTCAAATGAACTCAGTGAAATCCACTGAGTTGTCCGTCTTTAATCGCAGCTTGCAGCTTTCGGGCGTCAAATTTTGTAAGTTGAAGTGAACAAAAACATGAATAATGCCTCCTCAAGTAATATTAATTGCAACAACACAAAAAAATATGAATACTCAAGGACCTGAGACATATTTAAAATCATAGGCAAGTAACAACTTCAGTACAAAATCTGACACGCTCGGCCGCCATACAAATGAATGAACTTGTTTCTTCTATCCAATCTAATTCTGTGGATTAACTCAAATTTTTTTTCGAAAAATCACTGGTTCGTTCCTCATAACAACATTTTTTTCTAGAATGGGCTATGTCCCACAACCTATGGGGCCACGCGTTCCAACTGTGTGCCCACGCGGACAGGCGGACGCGGGCGGCGGTCGCCGCTCGTTTCGTGGCCGGAGTGCCGCGGGCCGATCCGCTCCATACGCTGTATCATACGCTCGCCGGTCGCCAACCTCCGGAGTCTGAGGTGAGCCGGTAGATGGCGTTGTTAGTGACTTCGTCGCGCTATGAATATTTTACAGGCATCTTATACAAGGTGCCCATGAGGAAGGGCAAAAAAAAAAAACAACACCGGATTTCTGATCAAATTTGAAATTAAAAATGTCATATGAAGTTTTCTGGATAGAGTCTATTTTAAGAGAAAATTAGATTTTTTCCTAAAACCGTTTTAGCCCGTTACGCTATGATAAACTAAACGCATTTTAGGCAACGATTTTGTTACCATGTTGTCTTATTCTTATCACACCTAATTACCTGAAAATGAAAAACAGATTTGACCAAAACTCACTTAAAATTTTTTGCTTCTTTTAGTCTCAGGAATATGCTGTTAAAATTTTTCCCTTTCCTCACGGGCACCTTGTATAAGATCAAGTCGAATTTAACAATTTTTATTCTACGCATACCAGAATCTTTTGAATCTTTATTATGTTTTATTAAAGTTAGAGCTAAGATAGTTTTATAAATTATACGTGACGTATATTATACATTGACTCTTATTATTAGAACGGGCGGAGTCCGAGGTGAGCCGATAGATGGTGCTGTTAGGAGGGCTACATCGCGCTATAAAGATTGTCCCGTGATCTTATATAAGATTAAGTCGAGTCAAACTGTTATTATTCAATAATTCAAGTAGGAATAGCACTTTTGAATGGTCACTTACATTTTTTTAAGGCTATAGCTAAGATCTTCGTCTTCTAGATTATAGCCCAAGAGGTCTAAGAACGAACTTTTGACAGCTATAGATTAAATCTTATTATTAGAGCGGACCCTCTCCATACGCTGGCCGGTCGGCAGCCTCCTGAGTCCAAAGTGAGCCGATAGATGGCGCTGTTAGGTGCGCTACATCGCGCTATCAAGATATTCCCGTGGTCTTATATAAGATCAAGTCTAGTCAAACAATTGAAACTATTTTTATTCAACTAGGCATAATAACTTTTGAATAGTCATAAAACAATTTTTTAAGGTTATAGCCAAGAAGAACGTCTTCTTGTAGACTATAGCCTATGAGATCTGAGGACGAACTTTTGACAGTTGTTATTGATTAACCCTTATTAATATGAGGGTAGACAATTTTTTCCATAGAGTTAAAGTCATATACGATGACAACAACGTATAAGGTGCTAAGTGCTGAAGGTTTGTTCAGAACTTGTACGTTGTTGCTGATATACAGGGTGCTCGCGAGCATTGCGAGAGATTTTAAGTATGTATTCTAGATGCCAAAATATTATGTGATGTATTATAATGTCAAATATTTCCGCAAAGCATTAGATTTATGAAATTTTTGTAGCACTAAAACGCGCAGTATAGCCTTAAGATGTTTCAAGCAATGAAAATGTATTGTTTTCCAGTGGGGCGACTGGCGGGCGCATGTCGCCATCATATTATCCAACACCTCGGCCAAACCTGAGAACGAGACTAGGACACTAACGCAACTCGGTAAGTTACCTTTTCCATTTAATATTCAATATTTATTTAGTTTGGAACTTTTAATATGATTTTTACTCAGAATCCAATCATGATCAGAGATCGGACAAATGGACGTAGTTTAGCGAAAAGGATCCAACCTGAAAAAAATTGTCATTGAAAAGAATGACTTTTTGTTTTTGACAGAAGTTTGAAGTTTTATTAACACATTTTTGTGGGTTGAATCCATTTCCCTAAACTACGTCCAAATGTGCGTCATTGTTCGCAATAATATGGACATGACCCCAAAGTTGATTGAATAATGATTAATTAATCATTTAATTATTTTCAGAAAATTACCTATTTGGCACAGGTAACTATGTAAACCTTAAAGCCTAAACCTTAAAAAGCTTCGAAATAAAATTTCAAGAAATTATTCGTTTAATTATTCATTTAATCAACTTTCGAGTCATATCCACATTATTGCGAACAATGACGCAGATTTGTCCGATCTCTGACCATGATAGAGGGAAATTGTCGTCCCAAAGTTTTTTAAAAATAAAATAGAATTTATTTGTTTGCTATTTGTCAAAGACAAAATAAGGTGTACACAAAAATGTTCAAAAATATGTCCCAGTGCATTCTAATTCTGTGTTACTCGTCGTAACATTTTTACGAGCCGATTCTTTCGATACTTATTTTTGTACTTGACTGTACATGTTAACCTAAAAATAACACCAAAATGGATGTCATTAATCATATTTTTTCGAGTTTCCACTTTTTCATACATTTTGTACGGACGTAACGGATTGGATAATTCGAAAAATCTTACACAAATCGATTTAGTTGAACGGTAAGCTCAATTAAGGCTTGTGATGTGGGTACCAAGAGACGATATATTTAATAGATACATACATATAGATACTTAAATATAAAACAAATATTTGTGATAAATGGATCAAAATTATTTTCGTTGTCTTGTTTTACACCACTCTGTCACGTTATTAGTTGCTGTTTCGACTCAGTATATAACAAAAAATCCGTGCACTTGTATTTCTTTTTCACGCTAGATTTTAATCCATACATCAGAAATTGAAAACAAAACATCTCATACAAAAATCACCACTCTGTCACGTTTTTTAGGGACACAAAATAAGATAACGAAAAGAATTTTGACCCAAATAATGCCCAACTCCGCCGTGAGCAAAGGTTAACCATCCTCGTCTTATTTCAGGCGACTCGCTAACCTCCCGCGGCCTTCTCTACTCCGCCCAATTCTGCTACATCTCCGCTCGAGTACCCTTCTCCCGCCACCCCCTAGCCCCCTTCGCGCCACCCCCCCGCCGTACCCACCCCACCCCCACGGCTGGCCTTACTACTGGCGGACTCCAGGGCGGACTCGCTGGGACAACTCGCGACTAATGAGGCGATATTCGCTACGGAGATTTATGAGTACGCCCTGTCGTTGAGTCAGGATTATTGTATTGGGGAGTTGCAGGTTAGTTGATATTTTTTTATATACAGTATCACCGCGTAGAGCAAAGAAAGAAACCCATTGATATTTAGATCATACTAAACAACTTTTACTATGGGACCAAAAATTCGCTCTAACTAAAAAAAAAAATTATTGACTAAAAAAAAATTACTCTCCCATAAAACGTGTTCATGATCACGCAATCAAAATGTATGAAACTGACCAATTTTTTTTCGTGAATTCGGGTTTAGCCCCATAGTAAAAGTTGTTTAGTATGATCTAAAAATTAATGGGTTTCTTTCTTTGCTCTACGAGGTGATACATACTGTATTTGTAGGAGAGTTGTCGAGTCTGCGGACGATTGTGGTAGACACACGTCTTTGAGTGGCTTAACCCGGCGGGAGTGTGGCAGGGTATCTCATACCCTGCGTTTGACTTATGTCAATATGTTTAAAGTTTATTTTCGTTTAACTTTTTTTCACCACACTCTCGCCGGGTTAAGGTTGTAGTACCTTCGAAACATTAAGTACAGATGTCGCTAGTGATTAGCTTCACAATACCATTGAATAAATTCGCTGTGATCGACGGAAGGTCGTCTGGTGTAATTGGCAGCACGTTGGCCCGGCAATCCAGAGGAAGCGGGTTCGAATCCCGTGACAACCAGAGTCTTTCGCAGTTGATTTTTTCTATGGTAAGCACATCTGTTACGACATTGTGGGATATATTTGTTGGTTTATCATTTGTTTACTCTAACAATGTATTACTGTAACAATGTGTTTACTGTAACAATGTTTACTGTAACAATGTACTACGTATACAAAATTACAAGTGAGGAGGATTACAAATGATGATTTCCGGCCAAGTTGGTATATCGGATAGGTAACGAGGCCGGGAATCCGTTTTCACGCCGAGGCATGTATAATGCTTTTCTCAAACATACAAAGAAATACAAAAAATTGAAAATGTTGTCGAAATTAAAAAAAGTTACTTTGCAGGCCTAGGCCTGAAAAGTCTTATGAAATTCCATTTCCATCCCAATGAGTTACTGCGCCCTAAAAGCAATACTCCCAAGTCTATGTAAGAAACGTAAAGACAATATTTCATTGCATGTTTGAGAAAAAATGTTTTTTGTTTATTGTGGCTAAGCGTAACAATTACT
>JALPQI010015218.1:0-39206 GCA_025490895.1 Thaumatotibia leucotreta
ATATTAGAACATTGAAGACTCAAATATTTAAATCGACCATAACTGAATTGACATTCAGAAGATTGGTATCAATCAGAATGTCATGGACATTACAATGGTAATAATTGTATGGTTATATATTTTGTCTATTGAAAGTAAGCGCTCTAGAGCAAGAAAGACAATCGACAACTGCAGTTTAAATATTACTCAACATTGATTCTTATATCATATGCCATAAGGTTGCATTCAAAAGTTACTATATATTTAAGAGTAACAAAATTTTATTTTTACTTATCCATCAACAAGTATATCTTTTTACTAAGGGAGTACGAATACTCATTTCACCCTTTTTACAGTCTTTGTCAGATAAATGTTAGATTTGTTAGTTCATGGCTTGAGACAACAATAGTGATAAATTTACTACTTATATGTCTTTAGTAAAGTCTCCAACTAAAAACATAGACGTAGTAAATGGGTGTCTTACATGCATGTTTACATATTTAAAGTAGCATAAAACCAGCGTGACTCAGGTGTCCGTAACCATGGCAATAATTAACAAAAAAAGTTTATTGACACAAATAGTAGTTATGAGTTTTTCTTTGGTTTATTGTGTAATTAATGTTAAATTTACCTTACGATAATTAGCTGTTTCTAAGTCTTGGACCACAGAGCAGTATAGACCTACACGCATGTGCGTAAATTTCAATTTCAGTTTTGACATTTTGTCGACGTGGCGTCTGCGTGACAGCTTTGGTAATTGACATGGCGTCAAAAAGGTTCCAACATATCATACCTAAGTACATAAAGTAGACGTTAAGAGGCAGCGACTCGACCGCGAACCACGTGTTGGTGACACCGAGGTACGAGGACGCGAGACACGTGGCCGTTATGACGCCGGTGTGCCGCAGCGCCACTCTTCTGCATAATGCTGAAACAATAAGTTTATGAGACTCATTTATTTCATTATGTTTTGCCTGTTATTACCCATCTGATAGAAAGACGCATTATTACTGAGAGTGTCGATGGACGAAGAAGTAGGGGGCGCGCACCCAGTAGATTGCTGTGGCTGTGATACAAAATATAACCCAAACTTCACTCCAGGCAACCATTCATATGGACCCAATTAGCTTAACTCTCACAAAAAAGTTAACTTCGATGTCAGTTTTGTAACGACAATTAAGCATTACATATTAACAAAAATATTTTTTTTATCATTTTATCCAGAAATAATACGCGTTTATGCAATATAAAAGGGTGAATCAACTTTTTTCTGTCTGTTATTATCATGGTTACGGTCGCCTGAGTCACGCTGGCTTTATGCAAAATTATTTATTTAAACTATGCAAACATACATTTTTCTGGTGTCAATAGGCCCTTTCCTTAATGGGCCGCCTACAGATATGCAGTACAAACAGCAACACTCCTAACGGACCATTAAAGACAGAGCAGAGAGAAAATGAAAGAGATAAATATAGTTATATTATGTCAACTTCAAATTAAATAAAACACGGGAATGTTGATCGTTCGCACTGTTCGCAACTTGGTCGAATAATGCCAATACATGAGTCGATAAAACACACACAATAGCACACAAACAATACATTGTAAATACGCGATACCACTACATATGCAATTCCATCTTCTCGATAATTGAACTATAACATTGCCCGATAACATGGCTATTTGTAAAAATATCTTGACTTGGAAAAATACCTCGCCTATTAATGTCAGATAAATCATGAAATCCGATCTGAAGAAACCGTGATTAAATTACTAAACGGTTTTAGACAAATCTATGAAGAACTGTCGTTATCCAGTTTCCACAAGGAACAACGACATCTAGCGTCTAATCATGGCCGATAGCTAATTCTTAATTTTCGTAGACGAAGGAATTTTTATTATGTCAACTAGTTTTCAAATACTGAAATTTTGACGCAACAAAGATTCGATGACATATCATCGGGGACCATTGGAAATGTCGCGATCGTGCCTACTAACGAAAAATACCGAACCCATAATATTACACGACCAAATTGCATCCTTTGCCAAGTGGCTCAACATTCCTATGTAACTGACATGTGACTGTAAGTGTGATTCTCTTTCATGCAATATTTCCAATTTCTGAAGTGTATACTCAGCTGTGTTGCTGTTTGTACATACATGTTTGCATAACTTAAGTAGCATAATTTTGCATAAAAACAGCGTGACTCAGGCGACCGTAACCATGGCAATAACAGACAGAAAAAAGTTGATTCACCCAAAACATGAATTCACCCAAAATTCTGAATGTACAGTTCAACGATAGCTCATGGTCCCAGGCCGCTTTACCAATTCGGCACGGAGGTTTAGGCATCAGAAAGATTTCGGATGTATCTTTACCTGCGTTTTTGTCTTCTATCCACAGCTCTGTTAATCTTATAGGCAAAATTCTAAGGGCTTGCCCTACAAACTATAAGATTACAGGTTTGGAGGAGGCCAAAAACGCGTGGGTGTTAGCGTGCCCAGGTAAGGATCTTCCAATTCGTTCTTTTAGCCAAAGGAGTTGGGATGATGCTCTTTGTAAGTCATCTTATGACTCTTTGTTGCTTAATAGTACAGGGACATCTCGTGCAAGATTACTAGCAGCAGGAGTCAGAGAATCAGGTGATTGGCTCAAAGCTTACCCATCACCTAATACAGGCACCTTTTTGGAACCTGAAACCCTCCGTATAGCTGTATGCCTACGATTAGGGCTTAATGTCTGCTCAGCCCATAGATGTCCATGTGGCTCTGAAGTTTCAGCGTTGGGACACCACGGGCTGCACTGCCTTAAAAGTGCTGGTCGGTTTTCCAGGCACGCTGCCCTGAACGATGTCATCCGCCGGTCTCTTGCTGCTGTCAACGTGCCAGCTCTGCTGGAACCAACCGGCATTAGCAGAGACGATGGCAAGAGACCGGACGGTATGTCTTTGATTCCATGGAGGCAGGGAAGGGTGTTAGTGTGGGACGCCACATGTGTAGACACATTGGCCCCTTCCCACCTCCATGGGACCAGTAGTCGTGCAGGTGCAGCTGCGGAGGAGGCGGAAAGCCGAAAAATATTGAAATACAGTGGTCTCGGCACCGAATACATTTTTGTACCATTCGGTGTCGAGACTCTAGGCTCGTGGGGTTCCAACGCTAGAAAACTATATAATGATTTAGCAAAAAGGCTCGTAGAGTGTACCGGGGATAAAAGGGCTGGCAGCTTCCTCGCTCAACGAATCAGCATAGCGATTCAGCGAGGGAATGCTGCCAGCGTTTTGGGCACTATGCCGAAGGGGGGAAATCTTTTTGATATTTAATTAAGTATTAGTTTTATATTTAGTTTAGTATGAAGTGTTTATTATTATTGATTTATTATTTCTTAGATTGTTTAAGGTTCTTATTTAATAAACATTATCTCTGCAACATGTACATTGCGAGATTTGTGTAAACATGAATAAAGTGGATTTACGTAAATATTTCATGCTTAATTTTCGTTACAAAACTGACATCGAAGTTAACTACTGGGATTTTTTCCCTATTATTGTAGTTAGTCGTAAGAGCCCACATTCATTCTCATACATTTATTACTTATCGCTTATCATATACGATTGCAGAATGGCACTTGACTAGGCCTGCAGGAGTGGGATTTTATTCCATATGGGTGAATCAACTTTTTTCGGTGTAATATTACCATGGTTACGGTCTCCTGAGTAACCCTGGTTTTATTAAAAGTTCGTATAATTTGAATAACAGACCAAAAAAAGTTGACTTACACATACACGACGAAACTTACCCGGGTCAGTGACCGCCATCATCCTATAGCCAGCCCTAGAATAGTCCGGCCTGAGGTTCCACGACAGAGCGTTGAAGTGTGGGAACTGCCACGAGTAGAGGATGACTCCGAGGACGAGGGCGCCGGCGTCGAGGGAGCCGGTGCAGCCCGCCCAGCCCATTAGAGGGGGGATCGCACCAACTGGAAATAGAACATTAATTACCCCCTTATTCATAAACGTCACCTAACTTAACAAGCCCCTAAGTATTGTTTCTCCCTTTCGCACTTATGAATATATAGATAAGACCCGAAAGCAGGACCGGATTTAGAGGTTGAGAGGCTTCGGGGCAACAAAGGAGTTGAGGCCCCCTGGCCCCCAATTATTTTCCAAACAAGTAGACAATTATAAATATTAGATGTCATATACCAAAGAAAAACGACCAAGATCACCTATGTCCGAGGTGGGGATCGAACCCACGTACTCAGCTTTCGCGGCTGATGCCTGTACCCCTCGGCCACTCGGTCTTAGCAACCACCGGTCAAATTTCTCGGGTATATGCAATCCCTTACAAGGCTAGGCGCCTTTGACCATTCTCTAAGGGCAAGCACTAACTACATGCCTGCACCTCCTATTTAGAATACTTTACAGTTTTCTAGAATAGTTAGTAAATAATTTAGTTAATAAATAATTTGATTTGTGTTTTCACAATATGTTCAAGTAGACAATTATTTCAGTCAAGTCCTCAAAACAACGTAAAAAAATGTTTACTAGTGTTTACTAGTTGGATAATTTGAATGAATGTGAATTCTTTTTCGAAATCTCTATTGTGGATATCCCTCTTTCGTGGAGGCCCCGGGTCTATAGCCCCGGTTGCCCCCCCTTAAATCCGGCCCTGCCCGAAAGGACAAACAATACTTAGTGGCTTATCAAGTTAGTAGACGCTTATGATTATGGGTGATTATGGTTGGGGATCACTTTGTATAAATGTTGAAATTGATAGTTGTATTTTTGATAATTGTTGTGAAATTATGTTTTTGCAACTTGTGTTGTTGACGTTATTGTTTTGTCAGCCTCCATAGCGTAGTTGGTAGAGACCCTGCCTACGAAGCTGGAGGTTTAGGGTTCAGATCCCGGCAAGGGCATTATTTGTTGTACTGTCTTCAGCTAGCCGGAAAATTTCAACTATTTCAAGTTATTTTCCCCGGTCCCGCCCTCCCCTTTCCGTTATAAAACCACACGTGCCGGTTTGCGTTATCACCATACGTCGCACTCTAGCGGGCAGTTTGATGGCAAGGTAAGGCTTACAAAAAAAATCTTAACTTACGAGTATTATAATGTATTTAGTATTTGTAACAGTTTATTAGAATTAGTTACCGCTTATCAATTATGACCTATTTTAGTGTCCACTTAAAAATACTATCAACAAATTGTCTAAAGTACGCCTGCACCCTAAAGGAAAACGAGTATATCTGAAATTACAAAGTGTCTTAAAATCTAATCCCGGGTATGAGACACTAAAAATGATCCCATCAAAAACATTAAATGTAAAAAGGTGCAAGTCTCGCAGCATAGCAGTTGTTACACCACAAAAAAGTTATGAGATCAATTGTTTAACCAAGTCAATAATTCTGTAGTTACTACAAGGGGGTATCCATAAAACTCGATTTCTACTAACTTGCCTAACTTGAAACTGCATGTAGAAATACTCATTTTATTATAGGTATCAATAAAGAGTAAGCCAAATTAGCTTGAGATTACCAAGCGAATTAAGTTTGATGATCCACCACTACCTATCCATGGGAACATTTGTCTAGCAGCTTTGTCATAAATTGTTACCTTATAACAATTACTTAATTAACAACATCTTATAGTAACTGTATTAATATAAGATATCTGTATTTTTTTAATATAAAGAATGACTTGGCCATCGACCACATCTTACTGAATGTATTTAGGGCATTGCTAAATTAGGGTTGTTTTAAGCAGTTTATTTTATTACTTACCTATGTACCGAGTGTTTTTGAGGTCGTGAAGCAAAATAATGGACATAATACGGAATTAAATCTGAGAGTGAGAGAAAGAGTGTTTTTCAAGAAATAGAAAATTTCGTTTTTTATAACATGGTCACCAGATATTCTGTACACCGTTTGACAAAGGCATAATAGGATGACTATATATACTCTGACAACCAAATTATGTCAGTAGAAAAGCGTGCGAAATTCAAAATTAGTATGAAGAATAGTAGGAAGGGCGGACAGGCCAGTAGTTTTTTTTTATTTCACGCGGTTTCCTATTGACACCGTTTGGTTTGAGTAAGTATATACATAAATGATTTAAGTAGTTTTAAGATAATATATTGATCAGAGTCTACCCTACATAATGTTGATAGGCTTCAGAGTCACGAAAAGTAGCTTTTGATCACGACCCAACCCAAATCATCCCTGTGCGATGGCCAAGTCATTCTTTATATTAAAAAAATACAGATATCTTATATTAATACAGTTACTATAAGATGTTGTTAATTAAGTAATTGTTATAAGGTAACAATTTATGACAAAGCTGCTAGACAAATGTTCCCATGGATAGGTAGTGGTGGATCATCAAACTTAATTCGCTTGGTAATCTCAAGCTAATTTGGCTTACTCTTTATTGATACCTATAATAAAATGAGTATTTCTACATGCAGTTTCAAGTTAGGCAAGTTAGTAGAAATCGAGTTTTATGGATACCCCCTTGTAGTAACTACAGAATTATTGACTTGGTTAAACAATGATCTCATAACTTTTTTGTGGTGTAACAACTGCTATGCTGCGAGACTTGCACCTTTTTACATTTAATGTTTTTGATGGGATCTCATCTCTTTTTGTAGGTATTCTTCTTTTTTTTCTTTTCGGGTACTACTTCTTGTACGTCAGCTACCATTTTTCTCTTTTTTTTTCCGGGGCTTTGATGGAACAATTTCTGACAAGTCTGGACGGTATTTGCGTCTTAGTCTATTATATTCTAATATTGCAGATTCCTGCTCTTTAATGCTACCGAAATCGATATTTTCCAATTCGTTTGGCTAGGTTGTCCGTAGTCATATTTGATAATACATAAGTGAATTTTGTGATGTTAATTTATTAGGTAGGTACTTAATTATTAATTGTTGACTTCCGCATAAAAGCGTTAATGTAAATTGGACAGTGGAAATCCGAATAAGATGTTATTTTAAAATACAGCTTATTATAATATTAAACAATTTTACGGTAACTATGTTTATAATGATGATTTGCGCAGTGGACGTCTTATGGCTGATATGATGATGATGATGACAGGGTGGAATGGAAATAAGTTTTGGGTCAGGAGGGCCGCTACCAGATTCCGTGCTGCTGGAGGGCCTTCAGAGATTATCCCTTAATTTGGGATTTATGAAAATTGGGATTAGCATGAAAACTAAAAAAATAACAGAATTTAAAACTTGTAGGTATGGAACCAATAAAAATATTTGGCTAGAAAACCCACAATCCAAAGAACTCTTTGTTCCAACCCGCTTCATTCCGCCATATAAACTTATTTGCAACAACCGCACAATTAATTTTGTATTAGCATGTATTTGTATGGGATTACAAACTTATTTGAGTAGTTTGCATAACTTTAAAATCTGGCAGAAATTTCCAATTTTCAGATTTTCTGTGTAATAGATAGGCTATAAACTACTTATGTTTCAAATTTTAAGCTCCTAGGCCATCTAGAAATACCTTAGATTATTGATGATCGGTGAGTCAGTGAGTGACAAAACTAAGGAACTTTGACATGCGGTAATTTTTAAACTACAAGTTATAATTGAAACCAAATAAGATTATTATGTAACTCATGTTATGGCCTACACGTCGCAGAAAATTCAGACTTCTAGCTGTAACCAGCGCGAAATTACAGAAGGTTGAAAATGGCCTGAACGGCTTCGAGAAAAGGATGGTACGGCCGTGCCTTTTTTTTGCTCGACTTGGCGGGGGCACTGCCGTGCCCCCAGATAAATAGTCTAATTCAAAACGAAGAGGTTGAGACTACAAATAATGTTAACAAAACACACTTCAGAAAAAATATTAATCATAATATTCGCATAACATAGCTACTTAAGTAAATTAAATATTTTACATACTAGTCAATTGTATTTTTATTTAAAATTGAATGAATACTAAAAAATAATACGTTACTAACGTACTATCTTAGTTGCAAAAATATTTAGAATTGTACATTATAAATACTAGGTACTAAATACTAAGTACAAATACTTCTGATTATTTGAAAATTAATTGATGTATATGTGAACCTTATCTATCATTTTGACATGCCACCAATCTGCCCGCTGGAGTGCGACGTATGGTTATCACCCCTTCACCGTTGAAAATATTTCCACACGTACCAAGAAATTCGGCAATTAATTCATATGCCGGACTAATAAAAAGTGGAATTCTTTACCAGCACATGTGTTATTTCATACTTATAAGTTGGGGCCCTTTAAACGAAGCATGAAGAAGCATCTAGCGGGCCAGCAAGGCGGTGGCCACTGACAGGTTACTGCTGGTCTCCTGTTCGTTGCCGCCGCGATTTGGGCTGCACTTTTCACTTACGATCAGGTGGAGTGGAGCCACTTTGTTATGCCAATATAAAAAAACTCACCCACAGATCCTAACCAAGTGTTGAGTATAGACATCCGTTTCATCGGCGTGTAGACCGACGTGTAAAGTATGAGGTTGCCGGCGCCCAGCGCGGCCGTCAACGGGTTGACGCCGAAATAGAGCAGGCTGAGACCGGCCGTGCTTGTGATGGCCGCGAAACCAGCGGCGTGTGTTGGTCTGGAAAATGTTTCAATTGCTATTAGTTAGACGTAACTCAAAACGGCGTGCTCTTGTGTCGGAGGCCAAGACTCATTTTGGTATGTAAACCATCTAGTAAGTAACTCAAAACTTGAGACCGGAGAGAAAGGAGGTGACTTCCTTATACATCCAGTAGTAGATTTTTTTTCTCTCTTGATAGTGTCAGACGATTCGAAAATGCTTATTAATAAGCTTACTTGAATAAAGAATAGTTTGACTTTGACTTGACACCAGAGTTGGGCAAAAAGTAATCCGATTACTGCTTCGGATTACATTTGCATGTGTACTTTGTAATCTAAATTACACATGTAGTTTACAGAAGTAATCAGATCATTTTTGGCTCAACTCTGATACACACAGCAAGGATCGAAACCGGTTTTTTAGAAAAATCTCGAAATAGCGTAATATTTAAAAAAAAATTATACTCTTTATGTAGTCCTTAATATTTTATGTAATTAACAACAAAGTATTTTTAAATTACTCCAATAAGAAAAAATATATATACCGAAGAACAAAAAAGAACGAAATTCGAACATTTCGAACCGTTCTCTTGTATGGGGAAAAAAACCGGTATCCGATCCCTGACACAGTGTATCAGTAATGTAATGTGATACACTTAGGAACCGTTACCCGCACTCTCGGTACATGAATGCCAGAAGGGCCTGTTTTAGATATGTGGGTTAGTTAGGTTATATTTACTTGTAAATAAATAATCATTATAGAAATAAAATAAAAAATGTTGCAGGTTAGGAAATACTGCAGTGACAAAAATGTGTAAAACCTTGGTTAGTTAATACCTCTTGCTTGATGTATTCAATGGCAGTTTTTATTGATTTACTTCTTATTTTAACCAGATTAGGAAACTAGGAAGTACGTAATTGTGCACCGATTTTAACTACGATATTCACCCATTAGATAATGGAGAGGCTAGGCTCTCCGAAACATGTATCCGCGTAGTGACTAAATATGCGTGAGTTTAACCGTTTCATTATATTATTATTTACGTTAATCCCACAATGTCACAAAAAATAAAAAAAATCGACTACGAAAGAATCAGGTTGTCACGGGACTGGAACCTGCATTCACCGGACTACCTGTCCAACGCGCTTCCAATTACACCAGACGTCCCTTCGTCAATCACAGCGGATTAAGTCAATGGCATCTTGAAACCAATCACTAACGACATCTGTACTTAATATTTCGAAGGTACTACTACAACCCTAAGCCATTCAAAGACATGTGCCTACCACAATCGGCCGCAAACTCCCCAACGTATTTACGTTATTTATCAAAATAACGCCAACCAAAGCAAAATATGGACATGCCTCAGTCAATTAAATTTTTCCTATTCTTACAATTTGACGGTGATCAAAAGTAAGGTCCGACCGAGGTCTCGGTCTTGGTCTTGGCATTCTCGGCCAAAAATCGAGCCGAGATATCCGTCTCGGCTCTCGGCCAAAAATGGCCGGGACTCTCGGCCGTGGCCGAGATTCGTAATGAGCTGTAATTGGCGAGCTTGACGCCATCTCGCGAACTTACTGCGATTGGTGTCATATTGACATGAACTGACTTCAATTTCACTTTAAAAGGAATAATTTAGAGTAAGCGACCCCAATCATACTATAAAAAATATTATTTAAAAAAAAATATCCAATGAAAATTGCTGTATTTAGTTTGACGTTGGACTTACTATAGGTATTTGCTAGGGATTTTTTATGTAATTTATACGTTTTTATCCTTACTACCAAGTATCGGTCTCGGTCTCGGCCGAGAATCAAATTTATTCTCGGTCTCGGTCTCGGTCGAGACTAAAATATGGGTCTCGGTCGGACCTTAATCAAACAAGGGACCGGAACAGGTATTTTAGAGAAATCTCGAAAAAGCCTAATAATTCAAAATGTTTTATACTTTTTAATGTACTACTCAATATTTTATGTAATTTACAACAGCATATTTTTAAATGATTCCATAAACTTAGAATTTATATACCGAAAAACGATAAAGAACTAAAAAGAATCGTTATTTTGTATGGACAAAATACCGGTACCCGGTCCCTGATTGAAACGTAAAAAACTCACTCCAACAGCCCCTTAACAAGCACCCTGTTCTTGGTCCTGGACATCTGCGCGTCGAAGGGCACCTCATGGAACTGGTTGACGGAGTTAGCGGCCGCGGACACCAGCCCCGTGCCGGCGGCGCACAGCGCGAACGTGGTCGGGCTGAAGGGCGCCGGCGCCAGCGCGTAGCCCGCCATTGACGTCATTACTACTAGAGCTGGGGAGAATGACGGAAATAGAAATAAGGACAACAATATTTCATTCTTTACGCACATTTAAGAAAGTTACGAATATAATTATTGGTGTATTTTAATTTTAGAGAATTCTTGCACTTTCTATATATTTCTAGGGTAGCGGTCATAGCCGTCAGGTTCCCGACAAAGTAGACTTTTTTGAAGAATGCACCAAAAAGCACACATACAGAAACGAAGAAAAATACAAATAAAAGAATGCATGCCATGAAATGGCCTCATCTCAGCATTTTGCTAGCGTGTGCCAGCTCTTCCAATGAGGCCACCACATGATATGCCTTTTTTTTAATGACATCTGGGTCGTGGAGCAAGAGTGAAGGTACAAGGGACGGTCACGCTGAACAATATATAAGGTGCAAAGTACTGAAGGTTCGTTCAGAATTTAGAATCTTGTAAGTTGTTGCCATCAAAAACGAGAAAAAAATCTCCTAATTATGAGCTAATGTTGAGGTAATTGATATATAACTATCAAGCTAAGGCTCAATTAAATAATAATTAGGATTTTTTTATCATGATTTCTTAATGATTGTGATGACTGATTGTATATATACATACAAACATTATAGTAGTCATACCTATGTCATAATAATTTGCTCATCTACTCATCTGAAAATAATATTTACAAACAGAACTTACAAGTAAGTCTAAACTTGGACAGCATCATGCAGTACTGGCCAACATTGTTAGTCCTGTCATGAGCGGGGGTCTCCTTCCAAACTCGGGTGTCCTCATTCTTAGCCTTCTTTGCAGGGGTTGCGGTCTGAGCCTGTGTTGTGACAGGCAGTTTACTGTGCCAGCTGTTCGATGTTGATATTCTAACCAGTTGCTGAGATAAGGCGCCATTCTGGAAATACCATTTTGTGACGGATTTAGAAAATGTTTTATTTGCATACTCTATATTAATAATTTTTGATAAATGATATTGATGGTGCAAGTTGTGTCTCATGGTGAAATGTACAGTATTTCTTTCAAACAATTAACAAATGACATAGTAACATAAATTGAATTGAGTATGTACATTATAAATTCTGCATTTGCAATCAAGTTCTTAAATTAAAGATTTAAATAAATGTATATTGACATTTTATTAAACCATAGTATTATGAAGTATGAAGTATAATTATTTATAGCATTATTGAATAACACAAGCAATATAAATAAACAGGTAAATCAGGTTTGAAATACAAGTTCTTTGATAAAGTATACTAATTAATAGAATTACATTTTCCTTGTTTTCTATTATAAGCCAGCGGAGAAAAATAATTAATAATTAATAAAATTATGTAATGCAATGCATCACTGTAAGTTTATCCAATGAAAGTTCCAATATGTACTATTCATGTTACTAAGTCCAGACATTTCGACGACAACAACATATAAGGTGCAATCTGCAATCTTTTATTCATAGCAGATTCAACCCTACAGACAACGTACAAAGTGCTATCTACGATGGCAAAACAACCGCAGATTGCGCATTATACGTTGTTGTCGTCAATTTACAGCCCGTGAGATCTAAGAACAAACTTTTGACATTCATCATAATAAATATAGTATAAGGGTAATTTCTAAACTGTCAAATGTTCGTTCTTAGATCTCATATTCATTCATCACTTGGATAGCAAAATTTTTGGTTCATATTATTACTTACACCTATTTTCATGAGCACAGACTTGGTAGAAATACCGGCCACTCCATGGTTAAGGCAGAAGGTGCAGTGCAGCACCTTTATATAAGACATGTTGCCCTTTTCAACGTTTCTTCACGTCAACATCCTGAAAATAATACGCATTCAATCATCGAAGGCAGCGTACAAATGTAGCAGTTTCACAAACAAAATGGTCATGGTATTACTCTTTGTTTTTTTCAATAGAACTGTGTCATTTAAGCGACTTATGCACATTTATATCGTAGATATATTTAATAATAAGTAATCAACCAATTTATTGTAAAGATAATCGATAAACATAGCGATGGCACATAGCACATAAGCAATCACTCTCACAGTTTTATAGGATACAAAATAAAACATCATACTTATAAAGAATTATGCGACAGTTAAGATGTTATATAATATTGTGTTTATAATCACTTTCTAAAAAAGTTACAGAATAAATAGATTTTATAAACATTTGAGGTTATTTAGGTAATCATGAAGGACGAGGGCAACATGATAAGAAAAACGTCACACATTTTGTGACACATGTTAACACAAAATTTTTCGTGAAAATTGTATAAAATACATGACTACCAACATAACAACATACTAAAAAACGCAGCTACACACTCACTGACAGTTACAATGCCTGACTGACAGTTGAAATAATGGCAACATTATGAACTGTCTGCAGTGATACCATGTAAAACTCCCTTGATTGTAGGTAATATTTTTGTTACCATGGGGTAAAATATTTATCATTAGTTAATTTATTTTCTTGTGTTAAACGGGGTGCTCATGCTAATCTATTTTTTATGTTAAATGGAAGAAAATGGTGCATTATAGTTCGCTCTTTTAACGATGTAATTTAATATTAAATGCTAAATTTTATAGACAGTTTGTAGTTAGGTGTTTAAATTATTACTTAGGAATAACTGTATGTATTATATTATAATCAATTGTTTTCGTTTTCATAAAGAAAATGATGCACTATAGTTCACTCATTTAACCCTTCGTCTGTGTTTGATAAGGATCCGCACAATAGATATTGAACTCAAATCGATTCATAATTAGAATTAAAAATCCATTGTACTGATCCTTAGCAACCACAGACGAAGGGTTAACGATGTCGCTTCATATCAAATGCTAAATTTTACAGACAGTTTGTAGTAAGATGATTAAATTATTACTAAGGAATAACTGGTTTATTTAATATTCAATTGTTTTTATTTTCACATTTAATATTTGAAGAAATAAATAATGTTATCACTTATCAGTCATCCAACACTTTTCATTTAACACTGATATTTAATTTAAAAAGATGTATTTTTGTTCAACAGTCACAGGTTAATTATCTGAACAACTTTAATAACATTTACATAGCATGTAAAGATCAAATGATTCAAATCGTTGATGAACTTTTATTTTGTTTCCGTCACACTTTCGGGAAATCACATGGCTTAGTAGGGCAACATTATCTTTTTGTTTTTATTTTGATTCGATTGGGATTCGAACACGGAAGTAGTTGGTTTGTTTCTCGGTTCCTTTCGTACTGCATCGTATGAACTCGTTGACGAGCGTATTGTGAAATGTCTAATTGTTTTTTTCGAACAAGAGTATGATAATGAATGTCTAAATTATGGTGAGAAACCGTTTGGATCCGGAATAAGGAAAGTAAATCCCTAAATATGGCCTCGAGGGGAGACAAAGGGAATGGAAATGGCGAGGAGCAGATTGTGGAGGTAATTGTTGGCCTAGATTTTGATGAACAGTTAGGGGATGTGTTTTGCAAGTTTGGGTATGTTTTTAGACGTTGGCGGAGGTGTTCCGCTGCTTCATCTGTATGGAGAAGTTGGTGGACGCACACCTGTGCCCGCACTGCTCAAAGCTGTGCTGTTATGCTTGCGTGCGACGGTGGCTGACGGAGCAGCGCTCGCAGTGCCCTCACTGCCGTGCCTCCTTGCACCTACATGAGCTGGTCAACTGCCGCTGGGTAGAAGAAGTCACCCAGCAAATAGAGACCATGCAACAGACCAACTCTGCCACCCAGAGGGAGAGCTTTAGAGACAGGTTTGTAAACAACTTTTGTTACTATGGTGCAATTTGCTATCTATTGTTAGTGTGAAAGGAATAGTGATTACACTATCCTTGACATTTGTTTACAATGCATAAAGATGGAATCTAATTGGAATTCAAAGTAGATTTTGATTGATAATCTTTGTTAATTACCTATACAAAACCACACAAAGTAATTAATAATGCATTCAATTCCAATACTATTCCATTAGAAAAACAACATGCTTCAGTTAAAAAAAGATCTAAAAGGAATCTGATTTGCAATCACAACTTTAGTATTTTATTTTTACACAGGTTTCTAGGTTTACCCATTATGGAAACAAATTATACTCTATAACAAACTTATTACTTGTATGAAATTTTAATTATTTATATTCATGTCGGGTATACTCTCTACCCTTTTTAAAGTGATTGTGAAAGACTTACTCAATTAATAACAGAACAGTACTCAAATATGTTATAACTTTAAGGTGCCCAACACATCAAGAGAAGCTCACAGTGTACTGTTGGACTTGCCGGCGATGCATCTGCCACCAGTGCGCTCTGTGGGGCGGCACCCACTCTGGCCATACATTCAAGCCACTTGAGGAGGTTTACGAGCAACATGTGACTCAGATCAGAGACGAGGTGTCTCAACTTAGACGGAGGCTTATGGAGCTCATTAGCTTGGTGCAGGATGTGGTGAGTAATAAATAAAATAATTAAAGGAGCCTTTATTGTGAACTTCGGGAAAGAATGAATGATGTTATACAATTATAAAATAAAATAAAAATTACAAAATATCCGTAAGTTTGGATTGCCTGTTGGCATAGGCCTCCTCTAACTGCTCCCACTGATGTCTGGCACACGACAGACATGTGGTGAGTATGTAACTATAATTAACTTTTATTTTATACTACATATTGTCGTTGCGCCTGTAAAAACCAACATGTGGTGGATTTTAATTAATTCAATTAATACCCTTTGTGTATAGTTGCTAGGTTACTATTTCAAAGTCATAAATCAATAACATAGCGATACATCATTTGGAAAAGAGGGTTAAGTGTCATACAAGTATGTGTGATGGTAAATACTGTAAGCAGTAACCTATTCCTGTGTGTGGGAAATTCCTTTAGGTCCTTAATACTTGTCTTCTTGGCAAACCCCGTCCAGTAGTCCCTTGGAATACCTTGGCCTTTTATTCTCAAATGTGATCCAATGCTGAACTTATAACCCTGTAGTCTTATGCGTACATAGGGATAGATTGTGCAGGATTGATTTGCTTGAATATAATTTAGAAGCATGGTACTTGATGTTATGATTATTGAATGCATAAATTAAATACATAGATTCCTATTTCTTCTTTAAATTGTAATATATTTTCAGAAATATCCCACCAATTTGAAATTTATTTTGTAATTTGGTTCTACAATGTATGTGCAAAGAATTGAAAGTTCACAAAAGTGTCACAAATATATTTTTGGAAATCCTTTGTGTTAAACAGAAGTAGCTACTCTCTCTGACCCTGTGACCCCCTTACAGATGCATTGTGCATGCGCAAACATACACTCATGTTTGGCAAGGATGTCAATGTCACTTAAGTAGTGGGAAAGTTAGGTATAACATTACAATTGTCAATAATTGCAAATGAGAATGTTTTATCACACAAAGTGTGGGATCCACTTTGTTAATCAAGTTTAATATGTATACATTTTACAATGACTTAAGTTCAGTATGAACAATTTATAAAACATATTAAGTATAATATCAAATAAAACCAAATATTTCAATGTATGGGAAATACACTATTATTTTACTGAAATAATTGAACATTGGGCTGAATTTTGTAGGTGACCTATATAATGCCCTTAATTTAGTTAGTTACTTAACACCTTAATAGTGAAATAAGTAGTCAACCCTCTTATTACTGCTTATAAATTGTCAGTAGACAAAAAACATCATTAGAGACAGTACCTAGCTTTAGTTAGAGATTTAAGGTCGCTGTTCGGGAATGCTCGGGAGTGGTCGTTTTCGCCTGCGTGCGGCGTCCCCTGGTGCGGCGGGCAATGACCAAATGACCACTCTTGAGCATTCCCGAACACACCATTCGGACTCCGCGGGCGACGGGCCCCTGTCGGCCGCGGGCGGGTCGAAACGACCGTGGCCTTAGAGGTTTACGGTACATACAGGGTTTAGGCTGTAACAAACAATATTATGCAATTTCTTTTAGGAGCGCAATGTAGAATCAGTCCGCGCGGCGAAAGACGAGCGAGTGCGCGAGATCCGTAACGCCGTGGAACTGATGATCTCTCGACTGGACTCCGCACTCAAGGCCAAGCTGCTGACGCTCATGGGCCAGAAGAACAGCCTCACGCAGGAGACGGAGCAGCTTGAGCATTTGCTGCAGGAGATTGAGCATCAGCTACATGCTAGCACTAGGTATGATATCTCTTTAAAATTGTTCACATTATTGAGCTTGGTGCCATATGTATCAAAATGGTTTAGTAATTTGTGGCCGAAAATAACGACAATGATAAAATGGCATATTGTCACTTCCCAAACTATTATTCGCATAGTTTCATTTGGTAGAATCATCAAATGGCAAATCAACGTTATGCAGACCTATCTTTCGCATATTATTATCACGATTTAACTGAACCTAACCTAATTAATTGCCAAAGGAGAATTCGGCCAAATGAAAATTGGCAAGTAATAATTCGGTACCTAAATGTTGTTATGTCAAATGAATCATCTGCTATAAGTTGGTTGGGAAGTAAAAAAAGACAAAAAATATTTCGTATCAAAATATTTTAGGGATATATTTTTCAGTAATTTATAAATATTGCACCTATTGCAGTGGCTCTGTAAAGAGTGTTTTGTGAGATGTGGGTCGTCTTGAAAAATATTGGCGTAATTACGAGCTTAATGAAAACAATATCACGATCTTTTTCATTGTTTTACGAAATTTGGTCATATTTCGTAACACAAAAGAGTTACATTATGAGATAAATCTATGAAAACGGTCGCCCGCAGACCACGAACCCTGTAAAGTGTTCGAAACGTCGGAATGAAGTGAAATAATGTACGCGAGTTTATCCGTTTTCATAGTTTTTTTTCATGAGTAATCCTCGCGGTAACCGAAGAAAATATTAGTTACATTATGTTTTGTTTTCATTTTCTTAGCTATGTATTCTTTTTTCCAGTCAACCCATATAGATAATAAATATGTTCTGTTTTTGTCAAATCATGTAAGAGATGGTGAAAATATATACCTCATTTTATTTTAATCTTTAACAGCACCATTGACTATTCCATATGTGTAGTCCTATCATTAATTATAATTAAAGTGATAAAATAAGGATATGAACTACATTCATAAAATTAACATAAACATTCTTATGTCATCTGATTAAGACTTATAATCCATTTGCATAATAATATGGCTAATCATTTACGTAATCTGATTCCAATGCTAAGAACTGGAGTGTAATCTAAGAAAAAATATGTTCTGATTAACTCTTTAATGGACATCTGCAACATACTTGCCATCACACAGAAAAAAAACAAATCAAAGTAGACACATAGACAGTAATGTTGAAAATCGAACAGAATTGTCAAACAGGCAAAGGGTTAGCGATACCTACATAATCAAATACAGGTACATAACTCTTATTGTTATTGAGTTATTAAAAAAAGAAGTTTAAAGACTGAACAAGTGTATTGCAACCTTTATTAGCCCTCTGCCACTGTCGGTCACGTGACATGTGTCTTATTATCAACACCATAAAGTTGAAAATACGTCTTGAGGTACGTCATGTCAGTTGCAGAGGGTTAAGTACATCTTAATGTTACTTATTTTAAGCAATGTTTGCTAATATGTTAATGTTCTTCCAACAGATCGGAACTAATAGCCAAGAGTAGTGATCTGTCTAAAATGATTCACCAAGTGCGGAAGAAACCTATGGCGAGCTTTGTCACTGCTCCAGTGCCTGCGGATTTCCACAGGTAAGAATAGAATAGAAGACAAAATGGACTTTAATTGAATAAAAGAAAAGTTAACATGTTTATATCGAGGGTTGCGTGGTCAAATTCGATAAGTCGAGATATTTTTTAATTGGAATAACAATTAACTTCATGTCAGTGTCGTATAGTTTACATTTTAAAAACCGGTTTGTTCGACTTATTGGGCTTGACCATGACCACCCAACCCTCGATATTTATGAGTGTGTGAACATTAGGGCTTGCCCATTAATCACGTCATACAATTTTGGCCTATTTTAGACCCCCCCAACCCCCATGGTGATACTTGGTAATGTTTTCAGATCCCCCCCCGCCAATATGACTTAATTTTTTGCCAACTTTTTTTTTAATTGATTGCTATTGTGTGTCCCACTGCTGAGCAAAGGCCTCCCCTCTTGTTTTCCATTCCGTCCTGTTGTTGGCAAGTTCTCGCCATTCACCGCAAAATGTGTCCAAGTCGTCCCGCCATCTCCTTTTCGGTCTGCCTCTGCTCCGTTGGCGATCGTGTGGGATCCACTCAGTGAGTGATTTGGCCCATCTTTCCGGGTGCATACGGCAGACATGTCCGGCCCAGTCCCATTTCAGCTTGGCAGTCTTGACACCGACGTCTACAATACGAGTAGTTTTGCCAACTTAAGTAGTCCTTTTAATAAAATAACACTTGAATTTACTTACTTTATTAAGCACACGTGATGGGAAAAAACTTTTTGCAAAGTACGAGGTAAATGTCCGTGAAATTTTAAAACTCAGTTCACGATTTGACATCTAGTTATGTTTTAAATTTTAAAAGAAGTAAGTATGCTGTTCAGCAGAGAGTAACAAAAAATTACACGTGATTTGTCCGATGAACTATGGTGATAGTTGGTGAATTTTTCTTGACACCCCCTCCCCCTATACAGTATGACGTGATTAATGGACAAGCCCATAGGAGTTCTTTTCAGTCATCCCTGATCTTAGGTTATAAATTAGAAAAACTAAAATAAAAATAAATAAATTCAAATACAAAAATATAACGATTGATATATAACTGTCAAAGTTCATTCTTAGAAATCACGGACTATATAAAAAAAGACAAAAAGATTCGCCCAACGTGGGGCTCGAACCCACGACCCTGAGATTAAGAGTCTCATGCTCTACCGACTGAGCTAGCCGGGCTGATGGGTGTCATGACGAAATTAGCGTTTAGCGACGTGGCACCTAACCTAAGTTTTATACAGGGTAAAAAAAAAAATTGTACTCGTAGAAAATTCGAATTTCGTGTCCGTTCTTACTACTAAATAGGTTTACCAGACTATACAGGTATTAATAGACATCACAGATAAGTAGTATTCGTGAAGATTTTGTTGCAATGGTTAGTTGCGAAATACGAATATCGGTACGAACAAGTAGTACGACTGATTAGTCGTAGTCGTACTATTTATTCGACTATGATCATAAATGTAAATATCTCGAAATCCAAATTAGTAATTCTCCAGTTTTCGACAGTGTGGAATAAAAAATATACGCCCAACGTGGGGCTCGAACCCACGACCCTGAGATTAAGAGTCTCATGCTCTACCGACTGAGCTAGCCGGGCTGTTGCGTGCCATGTCGAAATTAGTCATCGGTTACGTTCGTTCGAAATACCCAGTACTTGTGTTGTGAAATTTCAAAAAGTTTACTAATACATCCAGGGTCAGGTCATCTCTTATTATAATGCTAGTCTGACAAATAGCACAAGGTCTGAACATAAAGCCCCTTATTTATAAACGTCTCCTAACTCGTATTTTTGTGGTCATCTTTTATTGGCTTTGCTTTACTCAGTTTTGTATCTCTCTTATGTACTGCGGTTGATGCCCCAAATAAATAAAATAAAAAATAAAACTTAGTAAGCCGATAAGTATTGTTTGCCCCTTTCGGTCTTATCAATATGTTTATAAGACTGAAAGGGACCGACAATACTTAGCGACTTACTAAGTTAGGAGACTAATGAATAAGGGGATACTTGTGGATCAAATAATAGTTATGTAGTTAACGGCATATTTAGTATCGTATTCTTATCAGGAGAATTACGGAGTACGAGAAAAAAAGTATAACGCAATATTGAAAGAACCTGTTTATTCCTAACCCTTTTTTAGATATTAAGCGTCTATTTCATACGATTTATAGTGCAATGTTCGAGGAACATATACAAGCAGTGGCTATACATATAACTGATAGTTGTTAACTAATCGTAAAGATACTGATTGTAGTTAGGGGTATCGCTATTACAATATATTTTGTAATCTACCCTGACCTAACCTTTTTAATCTTGCATGCTCTCAAAGTTAAAATAATGTTAGGTATTGAAGGATACAATCTGCAGTTTTCATAGAATATTTGAATAAAAAATCTAAAATTATCTCTACGACCTTGTCACTTGTCACGCGACATGCGTGCGTAAGAATCGAATTTAATACTCGTAAATAAATTGAATGTTCTCACGTAAGCTTTCTACGCACAAGCAAATCAATACATTAGATACATTACTGAGTAGGTACTTAGAACTTTCATCTTGATAAATGTGTGTACTTCCGAGCGTGTTCGGTAGTTACGAATTAGAAGGTAAACTTCTAAAAAAGTCAAAGTCAAAGTGTTTTATTTGTAGGTATATGTCAAACTGATAACAGTGGTGGAATAAAAATAAACAATTATATGTAGCACTATACCTTGCCTGATGGCGTACAATAACATTATGTTCTTACATACTAACAACAAAAATTATTTAGTTAAATTAATAAGTAAATTATATCAACAAAAATTTAAATTACATTTATCACTTTATATGTAAAACATCATGTCAAATCAATATTAAAGTACTAAAGTTATCTATATGTATTCTTTTAATAATTTGCCTGAAACAGACGAAAGCGTATATTGTGCTTTTATTTATAAACTCCTATCAAACCATCAGCTCATTATTTGTTTGTCCATATATAGTTCGTGAAATATCAATTGGTAACTTTCTACCTACATTATAGTAAAAATAAACATTCAATTTATATTTCTCGAACTATACCATATATATTATGTCCATTTGACATTTATTTTGCATTTGATAGTATGGCACAAATACAAGTTATCTAATATGCGTCTTGTATTTTTTTTAAATTACGGGTTAATGATATTTAATGTTATTATTTCCAATTAATGATGTACACTATTTATGCACTATTTTTTATATTTTTACTGTATTGTAATGTTGTTGCAGCAACTTCACAAAATATGAGTTTCATAGTCTTAAAAAAAGGACTGATAATTATTTGAAATAAAAATGAATTGACTAGGCTTCCAAATAAAACACCGACAGAAATATCGTACTCAAATATTGTAGGTTTGTTATACCCCCCAACACAAACAATAATTGAGTTAACTCCAAGAACATTACAAATCTGAAGGTATTGCTTTAAGTATCACAATTTCGTACATGCACACTCACAATTTAGTACAGTTTGTTCGTGTTAAACAGCGAGATCGTCCCGAGTTACGACAGCAGCACTTTCCCGCTCACCAACTTCACGCAGCTTCAACACGCGGCCGCTCCCGTGTACTCCGCCCCTCTCCACGTGAATGGCTTGTGCTGGCGATTGAAGGTGTACCCGGATGGCAATGGGGTCGTGCGGGGGAACTATCTCTCGGTGTTCTTGGAGCTCAGCGCTGGATTGCCAGAAACTTCCAAGTGAGTACTTGTAGTTACGTACGCATTGGCAGTACCTCTCTCCACGTCAACGGTCTGTGTTGGCGACTGAAGGTGTATGGCAATGGGGTCGTTCGGGGGAACTATCTCTCGGTGTTCTTGGAGCTCAGCGCTGGATTGCCAGAAACTTCCAAGTGAGTACTTGTAGTTACGTAATGGCAGCACGCGGCGTTCGTATACTCCGCGCCTCTCCACGTCAACGGCTTGTGTTGGCGGCTGAAGGTGTACCCGGATGGCAATGGGGTCGTGCGGGGGAACTATCTGTCGGTGTTCTTGGAGCTCAGCGCTGGATTGCCAGAAACTTCCAAGTGAGTACTTGTAGTTACGTAATGGCAGCATGCGGCGCTCGTCTACTCCGCCCCTCTCCACGTCAACGGCTTGTGTTGGCGACTGAAGGTGTACCCGGATGGCAATGGGGTCGTGCGGGGGAACTATCTCTCGGTGTTCTTGGAGCTCAGCGCTGGATTGCCAGAAACTTCTAAGTGAGTACTTGTAGTTACGTACGCAATGGCAGCACCTCTCTCCACGTCAACGGCCTGTGTTGGCGACTGAAGGTGTATGGCAATGGGGTCGTTCGGGGGAACTATCTGTCGGTGTTCTTGGAGCTCAGCGCTGGATTGCCAGAAACTTCCAAGTGAGTACTTGTAGTTACGTAATGGCAGCACGCGGGGCTCGTTTACTCCGCGCCTCTCGAACGGCCTGTGATGGCGGCTAAAGGTGTACCCGGATGGCAATGGGGTCGTGCGGGGGAACTATCTCTCGGTGTTTTTGGAGCTCAGCGCTGGATTGCCAGAAACTTCCAAGTGAGTACTTGTAGTTACGTACGCAATGGCAGCACCTCTCTCCACGTCAACGGCCTGTGTTGGCGGCTAAAGGTGTACCCGGATGGCAATGAGATCCTGTGGGGGAACTATCTGTCGGTTTTCTTGGAGCTCAGCGCTGGATTGCCAGAAACTTCCAAGTGAGTACTTGTAGTTACGTAATGGCAGCACGCGGGGCTCGTTTACTCCGCGCCTCTCCACTTGAACGGCCTGTGATGGCAGCTAAAGGTGTACCCGGATGGCAATGGGGTCGTGCGAGGGAACTATCTCTCGGTGTTCTTGGAGCTCAGCGCTGGATTGCCAGAAACATCCAAGTGAGTACTTGTAGTTACGTAATGGTAGCACGCGGGGCTCGTTTACTCCGCGCCTCTCCACTTGAACGGCCTGTGATGGCGGCTAAAGGTGTACCCGGATGGCAATGGGGTCGTGCGGGGGAACTATCTCTCGGTGTTCTTGGAGCTCAGCGCTGGATTGCCAGAAACTTCCAAGTGAGTACTTGTAGTTACGTACGCAATGGCAGCACCTCTCTCCACGTCAACGGCCTGTGTTGGCGACTGAAGGTGTACCCGGATGGCAATGGGGTCGTGCGGGGGAACTATCTCTCGGTGTTCTTGGAGCTCAGCGCTGGATTGCCAGAAACTTCCAAGTGAGTACTTTTAGTTACGCAATAGCAGCTAGCGGGGCTCGTTTACTCCGCGGCTCTCGAACGGCCTGTGATGGCAGCTAAAGGTGTACCCGGATGGCAATGGGGTCGTGCGGGGGAACTATCTCTCGGTGTTCTTGGAGCTCAGCGCTGGATTGCCAGAAACTTCCAAGTGAGTACTTGTAGTTACGTAATGGCAGCACGAGCGCTCGTAAATTTACTCCGCGCCTCTCCACTTGAACGGCCTGTGATGGCGGCTAAAGGTGTACCCGGATGGCAATGGGGTCGTGCGGGGGAACTATCTCTCGGTGTTCTTGGAGCTCAGCGCTGGATTGCCAGAAACTTCCAAGTGAGTACTGGTAGTTACGCAATTTATTTAATTTTATAATTTTATTTATTCAATGGCTGCACGCAGCGGGCCCTTATCCTGCGCCTCTCCATGTCAACGGTCTGTGTTGCTGTTGGCGACTGAAAGTGTACCAAGACCACAAGGTCGTGCGGGGGTACTATCTCTCGGTGTTCTTGGAGCTGAGCGCTGTGAGTCATCGTAATGTTTATCTTTTTCGAGCTGTTGTTGTCAAGTGGCGGAAACGGGGTAGTGTGAGGGACCAATTTTTGGGAAATCTAATGACAATGTTACCCAGAGTAAAAAAGTAACAGATGTATCAAGTCAGAAAGGTATGACAACTGTAAAGGTAAGGGTGGTGACGGCAGTAAGAATACATGTGACACCTCCACAACTCCTCCCATGAGTGTCGTGGGATTTAACCTTTAGTATGCGTTACCGTCAAGCAGTTCAATCAAAATCTGACTTTGATGGCTATTTCCTAAAGTCAAATTGTAATGGAGCAGATCTGCTACTAAGCATACGAAAGGTTAAGCGTCGCTCACCATTAATTTATTGAATGATGATGGGCAGCAGCGTCATCATAGTGGACTGCGATCGCCTATCCGCTTGCCCAGCATGGCGATTATAGACATTTACCTCCTAATGCGTCCATACGCATAGGTGATTGGAGAGGCCTATGTCCAGTAGTGGACTGAGATAGGCTGATGTTATCAAAGGTAAGATAAGTACCTACCTTTGAGTATGGAGTAATGTGCCGTTAAACCAATCAGATCCTATAAAATTCTCGATCTATCCCTAAACTGAACATCGTTTCCAGATACGAATACCGAGTGGAGATGCTCCACCAAGTATCCCGCGATCCGTCGAAGAACATCGTGCGGGAGTTCGCCTCCGACTTCGAGGTCGGCGAGTGCTGGGGCTACAATCGGTTCTTCCGGCTCGACCTGCTCGCTAGCGAGGGATACCTCAATCCTGACACCGATACCCTTATTCTAAGGTTTGTATTAGAGCTTTTCACTTTTTGGGACATCCAATTAGCGTGAAATTAATGAACCTTAATTGCAGTCAATTTTGTAACAACAATTAAGTTCTCGTATGCATTGACGTGGATCCGCGAACGGGCAAACTATTAGAAAAAAATGTGTAGCATGAAATTAAGGTATTTCTCTAAAAGTGAAAATGCTCATTACTACGAGTCTAGGTGGTCTAATAATAATAAGTAACTTGGGATGTGTCAGATAAGATCGCTTCCGACTTCGAGTTTAGCTGATTCTTCCGACTTTATTTACTCACGCGCTTGCATTGCTAGCGTGGGGTATCTTAATCCGAACACTGATATCCTTATTCTGAGGTTTACTACAAGAGGGGGTGCTGTACTAAGTAGTTTTTGATGCGATATAATTTTTTTTGTGGGTGCGCCTCTTCTGAATATTTCTGCCTCTTGGTTTACTGGTTGAATCAGTAGTAATTATTCAGAATTACTCAAAATTAAAATAGGCATTGAAGACGATATATCGAAAATCGGTCTGAAAACAGTCATAAAAACCGAATCACCTACGTCAACACTGAAAGAATTGATCATCTGAAATTAAAATCTGTACAACCTGCTGAAATCGTGGCCCGAATTTGAACTTTTGACTGGTAGTGTGGTACCTCAGTATGGTTAAGTGTGTAGATATTTGATGTATGTTATCTGAAAGCGCACAACTTCAATCAACAGGTTCCAAGTGCGTCCGCCCACGTTCTACCAGCGCTGCCGCGACCAGCAGTGGTACATAAACCAGCTCATCAATATGCGCAGCCAGCATATCCTGCAGATTAACGATCTCAAAGAGGTGTGTAGCGTTTCTAACTAATTACCCTCTTTTTTGATACTACGTCGGTGGCAAACAACAGCGACGGAATATTATATAGACGAAGCTTTATATACAAAAATGCCTTTAAATAATGGCCCCAGCCCCATTGACACTGACTGCTATCCCCTCTCCATAAATATGTCCGCGCACCTTAAAATTATATCCAATACACAATTACGCGCTATTAAAAAAAAGTTGTGATTGGTTAATAAAAGTTTTGAATAGTTTTGATTCGGTAAGACAGAATTGTATGCGTCAAACCTCTTGCGCGGCGTTACAATATTATGACGTTGTCAAATCTTACAGGGATGATATTATGCAAGATGGAACCAATTCATATAAATATTATTTCGACCCGCATTTTTTGTTGAGATTATGCACGTCCATATTAAACAATAAGATATATCCGTAATAAAGTATTTTTCAACACACTTGCTCGTAACGTAGGTATTATTGAACCGCTATTAGGCTCATAATCCAAGATATTAAACACGCGTGCTTTTTCATTACGTTATTGTTCTAGTGCGGTAATATCATAACCCGACCAAGTATATTTGCCAACATTTGCAAGTATTATGTCATGTAGATGAAGCATTCGAATTTAGTCAGATTATGTTTATTTTTTAAATTGACCAAAGAGTTGACATGTGGCAAAAATAGCAGAATCCAGAATATTTTTACAAGATACTATCAATTTTCGTAAATAAATAAATAAAATATTTTTCATCACACTTGCTGTCTAAGCGCGCCATTGCTTGCGCGCATAGCGGGAGTAATAGAAAAGTGATATTCCCTAGGGAGTAATAGAAATGTCAGTACGTCATTTAATAATATTATGTCTTAAAACTTATTTTTTTGTCGGCAAGTGTGATGAAAAACATTGTATGCATCAAGGGAGGTAAGTAAGCCCGACGCCGTTAGGCGGAGGGCTTCTATGACTCGAGTTAGTATTCCGCTTACCTACCGTACTATAAATTGTGCATCCAAATTATCAAGTAAGTCGTAGGTGGGTATCTTAAGATCAAAATGATAATCATACGAATTCGGCATTTATCATTAAACAGACATGCTGTTTCGTTAGATGCCTTATGAATAAACTTACACTTTTGATACTATTAGTAAAAGAACATACCTATATGGTTAATGGCAGACATAGGGTCTATGTACATTGCGACTTATAATCGCGCGTTATTATCGCTGCGCGATGTCAAATACCATAAGTACTGGTCTCCTTTAATCATGCGACGATAACGAGACTACAGAGAGTGAGTAATAGTCGTAATACATACAAGCAAAGATTTTATTGTAATAGATACTATTTATTCTAATAGATGTATAAAGTCAAACAAGAAAGTGTGCCGCCGCTTTGTAGCGCCACCTAGCAAAGTATACATAAAATTTTTGACATACACCAACTAGACCTTCTTACCAGCATCATTTAGAAAATTAGACAAAAGGTGGACGAATATTACGAATATGTTAAAAAAAAAAATGTATACTTTGCTAGGTGGTGCTACAAAGCGACAGCATACTTTCTTGTTTGACTTTATACATCTATTACAATAAATACATATTTAATACAAGTAGAATGATTACGAACTAAATCCAAAATTTAAATTATTTTTTGTCTGAAAATAAAATTAATAGGTAGTTTACTTACTCATAGAAATTTTGCATAATCCTATTCCCAATATGTAACTCAGTAACAAAAAGACACAAGTTACTATGAAATTAGTATAGAGATACGACATTTGGTTTAGCGTATTAGTCTATACAATAATGTGTTGCTTTAAATAATTATTTATCGTGTTCAGGATCAAACTTACGCAAACCAATGGTTCCCATCTACTTTATTGTGATCCTTGGAGTTGGATTTACACCATTTTACTGCACAAGACGGCATTGTACGGGGGTTTTTGATTTTATTATTTTCTACAGCTGACATCCTATGTCACGGAAAATCTCTGTTGCACTAAAGCTGTCAAAGTCAACCGCGGCACACTCAATCGTTCGCGGCACACTCGTCGTGGGGTCATTTTTGAGCTCGAGTCAGGCTTCTATTGTATCTCTAGTTCGTTGGCAAACAAGCATACGGCCCGCCTGATGGAAAGCAGTCACCTTAGCCTTTGGGCGGTGTCACATGCGCGTTGCCGACCCAATAAGAACTTGTACACTCGTCTTTTGAAGAACCCCATACTGTAGTCCAACGGGAAAACCTCGGCAGGGAGCTCATTCCACAGACGGACCGTCCGCGGGAGGAAGTTCCTCTGAAACCGCACGGTGCGCGACCATTTAGGTTGCAAGGTGTGAGGATGAGCGCCCAGTCGGTGGCGAGCGGTGCGATGATGAAAAGTGGACGTTGGCATCATGTCGAACAGTTCTTCAGCCCTGGTCGTCAGCCACAAAGAAACTTGTTAAAGTTTCTAAAAAAACTGATCGTTGTGTCTGGCGACCTTCAGGCAGGGTCGGACTTCGCTGAGAAGCTCAGTTCAGCCGTACAAAGAGGCAATCCGACGAGCATTCTGGGAACTATGCCCCGGGCCATGTTAGGGTTTTTATTATTTTTATTATTTACAGTTGATGAAAAGATAATTCTAATTATGACTTCTTGATGTAATATGGTATTATGCAGTAGAATCTCCTTTTTATATATTTAATACTTTTTATCTCTCAGATACACCAGTCTGTGCTTTGACTCAAATGCGGCTTATTTTGTTTGTTTAATAGGAAACTTGAATGGCCGTTTAGTATGAAACTCGAAAGCATGCGAAAAGCTGTACGCGGTGTTATACTAACCGGCTATTTTCAATACTCATGCCGATATAATAATTATATCGGCATCTTTCCTTTACACTTTCATTGCCAACGAGAGCTACGCGCTATGGTCGTAGCCGAGTCGTAGCCGAGCTCGTAGTCGCTTTGTAGCAAAAATGGACTTCCTACAGAGAACTCCCCTCGGGAGTTCCCGGCGCTCAATGTATTAAATGACGTGCAGTCAGGCCACTCGTATGGACGCTCCTCAGCAAGCTTGAGCGTCTACTGAGCGGACACGCGGCGCAAGCGTTTTTCTAATCCATGTGATCCTAACTAACCACCACGCATTGCGCGTCTCGGTCACGCAATGAACAGACAAAACGCTTGAAGCACCGGAATGATCATTTATTTTCTTAAACATGCAATGAAAAGATTGTCTTTACGTTCCATAAAATAGACTTGGAAGTACCTATCGCTTTTAGGGCGCAGTAACTCACTGGGATGGAAATGGAATTTCATAATACTTTCGACAACATTGTCATTATTTATTTTTTGTATTTCTTTGTATGTTTGAGAAAGGCACTATACATGCCTCGGCGTGAAAACGGATTCCCGGCCACGCTTGCTTGGCCGGAAATCCTCATTTTCCCGGCCCCTGATGTAATGTACTATTGTTCTCTCAGCGCCTGTCGCTCGAAATGTCCCGCAACTCGATGGCGGCGACCCGCGCCTCCTCCGCCGCGCCGGGCGCCCCCGACGACCCGGCGCAGAACAAACCCGTCGACGGCTCCAACGAGCCCCTCCTGTTCCCGCAGTGGAAGTACAGTCCCCACATCAGCAGCCAGCGCCTCGTGAGCCCAGGTCAGTGACACCCGGCGCAGAACAAACCCGTCGACGGCTCCAACGAGCCCCTCCTGTTCCCGCAGTGGAAGTACAGTCCCCACATCAGCAGCCAGCGCCTCGTGAGCCCAGGTCAGTGACACCCGGCGCAGAACAAACCCGTCGACGGCTCCAACGAGCCCCTCCTGTTCCCGCAGTGGAAGTACAGTCCCCACATCAGCAGCCAGCGCCTCGTGAGCCCAGGTCAGTGACACCCGGCGCAGAACAAACCCGTCGACGGCTCCAACGAGGCCCTCCTGTTCCCGCAGTGGAAGTACAGTCCCCACATCAGCAGCCAGCGCCTCGTGAGCCCAGGTCAGTGACACCCGGCGCAGAACAAACCCGTCGACGGCTCCAACGAGCCCCTCCTGTTCCCGCAGTGGAAGTACAGTCCCCACATCAGCAGCCAGCGCCTCGTGAGCCCAGGTCAGTGACACCCGGCGCAGAACAAACCCGTCGACGGCTCCAACGAGCCCCTCCTGTTCCCGCAGTGGAAGTACAGTCCCCACATCAGCAGCCAGCGCCTCGTGAGCCCAGGTCAGTGACACCCGGCGCAGAACAAACCCGTCGACGGCTCCAACGAGGCCCTCCTGTTCCCGCAGTGGAAGTACAGTCCCCACATCAGCAGCCAGCGCCTCGTGAGCCCAGGTCAGTGACACCCGGCGCAGAACAAACCCGTCGACGGCTCCAACGAGGCCCTCCTGTTCCCGCAGTGGAAGTACAGTCCCCACATCAGCAGCCAGCGCCTCGTGAGCCCAGGTCAGTGACACCCGGCGCAGAACAAACCCGTCGACGGCTCCAACGAGCCCCTCCTGTTCCCGCAGTGGAAGTACAGTCCCCACATCAGCAGCCAGCGCCTCGTGAGCCCAGGTCAGTGACACCCGGCGCAGAACAAACCCGTCGACGGCTCCAACGAGCCCCTCCTGTTCCCGCAGTGGAAGTACAGTCCCCACATCAGCAGCCAGCGCCTCGTGAGCCCAGGTCAGTGACACCCGGCGCAGAACAAACCCGTCGACGGCTCCAACGAGCCCCTCCTGTTCCCGCAGTGGAAGTACAGTCCCCACATCAGCAGCCAGCGCCTCGTGAGCCCAGGTCAGTGACACCCGGCGCAGAACAAACCCGTCGACGGCTCCAACGAGGCCCTCCTGTTCCCGCAGTGGAAGTACAGTCCCCACATCAGCAGCCAGCGCCTCGTGAGCCCAGGTCAGTGACACCCGGCGCAGAACAAACCCGTCGACGGCTCCAACGAGCCCCTCCTGTTCCCGCAGTGGAAGTACAGTCCCCACATCAGCAGCCAGCGCCTCGTGAGCCCAGGTCAGTGACACCCGGCGCAGAACAAACCCGTCGACGGCTCCAACGAGCCCCTCCTGTTCCCGCAGTGGAAGTACAGTCCCCACATCAGCAGCCAGCGCCTCGTGAGCCCAGGTCAGTGACACCCGGCGCAGAACAAACCCGTCGACGGCTCCAACGAGGCCCTCCTGTTCCCGCAGTGGAAGTACAGTCCCCACATCAGCAGCCAGCGCCTCGTGAGCCCAGGTCAGTGACACCCGGCGCAGAACAAACCCGTCGACGGCTCCAACGAGGCCCTCCTGTTCCCGCAGTGGAAGTACAGTCCCCACATCAGCAGCCAGCGCCTCGTGAGCCCAGGTCAGTGACACCCGGCGCAGAACAAACCCGTCGACGGCTCCAACGAGGCCCTCCTGTTCCCGCAGTGGAAGTACAGTCCGCGCATCAGCAGCCAGCGCCTCGTGAGCCCAGGTCAGTGGGACCCCATGGGCGGGTCATTGTCCCATGATGGGACAAGGTCGATGACCCGACGACGCGTATTTCCAATCTATACAAGGCCAAAACGCAGCCATAGGAAACTGATCGCGTATATTTTGTAATGTCATTTTTAAATTTGTGACTACGATCTATACACGAATTTTGCGTACTGCTCGAGTATAATTTGTAACGTGAATACTTGCGTCCCTTACTCCAGACTATACTGTACTAGTTGCATTGGGTACCTATGATAAAAGTTTGAAAGATAATTTGATGAAATAATAAAGGGTTTCATTCAAGTAAATGTTAGGTGTAACTATTTGAAGTTTATTAGTGTTTTAAGAATAAATATTTAAATAAAAAAGGGTATATGTTATACAATATTTTTATTGCAAAAGTAATTCAAACTAACGACCATTATTAACATTTAGCGAAATACACATACCTACCTATTTAGTTAGTTTTTAGCTTAGTTTAGTTAGGTACACAATTTTTTTATTTCAAGAGTATAACATTAACGAGCATTATTAATATTTTGCGAAACGTTGAATGCAAGGTCATGTTTCCTTTTTCTATTCTTTTTTGCTGTAGGTGTTGAGGCTGAGGGTCGGCCTGCTTGTATCCTGTTTTTAGTTCCCGCGTTCTTCAAGCTCCGTCTTGATGCAGATGTTGGTTGTACAGTCACCACACGGGATTGTTGAGCCACTTGCCACTGTTCGCAACTTGGTCGAATAATACAAATCGGGTTCCGAACTCTTATGAGGCTGGTATCACGACTTCGGCCGAACTCTGCTGACCAATGGGGCGGTCGTTGCTACGGTTAGCCAATGAGCGCTCTCGTATTCTTCAGAAGGTGACATTACCATGGTTACGTAATAACAAAAATGTTTAACCAATGATTGTTCGATATTTTTCCGGAAGCTGACGTTACTATAGTTACGTTATAACATACGCTTTAGACCTGGAGACGTCAATCTAACTTCAGAGCCCTGATGGTAATTTCGTTCACTTTCCTTTTAATGGCTGTCACTGACAGGTATTTTTTCAAAGTTAGAATTTCAGTCAGAAACTATCAAGTTTCTATTATACATTTTTATGGCTACTGACAGATTATAGGATTATGGGTAGATAGATTGTCAAAGGTTACCTACCATATTTCTACAAAGGTTACATTACATAAGTTTTGAACTAACGTCAACTGAGCTGTAACGAATGATAATAAAGACAGCAATAGCATTTGTCTCTGTCAATGAAAAAAATAATTTAGAATTGTTCGATAACATGCCTATTTATAAATATGAATGGAAAAAATACCTCGCCTATCAGATAAATCATGGCTTCCGATTTAAAGCAAATACGAATAAATTACTAAACGGTTTTAAACAAATCTATGAAGAACTGTCGTTATCCAGTTTCCTCTAGGAACAACGACATCTAGCGTCTACTAATGGCCGATGACTAATCCTTAATTCTCGTAGACGAAGAAATTTTTATTATTTCAACTAGTTTTGACACACTGAAATTTTGACGCAACAAAGATTCGTATTTGACTGACGTATCATCGGGGAACATCGGTCATGTCGCGATCGTACCTACAAACGAAAAATACCGAACCCATATTACACGACCAAATTGCCTCCATTGCCAAGTGGCTCAACATTCCCATGTGGTGACTGTACGTGTATTTTGCGAGACAGTCCTTTTTTGAAATTACTAAATATAAAAGTTTGGACCTGTTGGTCTGTAGCGAAGTTTTTAATTGAATTATTGAACATATGAATTGCTTTCAAATTCAATCAGTTCCTGTTTATATTTACCACATTTACTTAGTAAAAATTCTTCTAAACTGTCTTTAGTAACCATTTTTCACATTTGCAGTAAGTGTTTAAGCGTATTTACCACTTTTTTTATAATTAAATATGAAGAAACAACAAAAAACCGCTAACCAAAACAACGGCACGTGCCGAAATATGATGCAATGTTTGGAATAGATACGCAAATACGAATCACCAGGCAACAGAAAGAGAGGCCAATAAAAACAAAATGGCGAGTATGCAACTACTGGCGTATACATTGGAATCTAGAATTCCCGCGCACTTGTTCCGATCTATACACGATTAGTTCGTTTGCAAACTGGCACTATAATTTGGAGTAAGCAAGCAAGGATAGATCACTACGAAGTATACGCGATTATTTGCGTACTAGTCATGTATAGATTGTAAGACCTTAGTAAAAAAGTGACTTACAATCTATACGCGATTAGTTTCATACCCCTGCGTTCTGGCGTTGTATAGATTGGAAATACGCCCCGACGACCTGGCACTGAACAAACCAGTAGACGGGCGTGATGGAACAGCTAATAAGAGCTAATCGGGCAATCGTTGTTTTTACGGTACCACCATCTGGTGCTAGATAAAAATATTAATCATTTCGTCTATGCTGCCGTGCTAACTCAAAAAGACGCATCTGTAATAGTTGTTCCATGGAAGATGCGTCATTTTTACTGTATGTATACCTGTCAAAATGTGCTATTAAAAATTGTGACCTTGACCTTTCACATTTAATTTATTAAATTTTAACTGTTTGAGAAACCCTATTTTGACTCTGCCCAAGATGAAAGGTTATGAATTTATATTAAAATATTTTTAAAGTAAGCTCAGCACACTTCACAATAATGTCTCACGTTTGTGATATTTGCCTAGAAAAGTATGTATACATTTTCGAATCTGAGACTTCTTAAATTTACTGTAATTACTATTTTCTGCCCTCCGGCCGGCAAACAGCACTTTTCCGGCCGCTGCGCTAAACTAAGTTGCCGCCTGCGGCCTGCCGGCTCCGTTGAGCAGAAAAATAGTATACACAATTACACACCTCGGCTATTAAATGGGAAAGCCTCGGATCACATGTTAATTACACGTCATCCTAGAGGTTTCCCACTTCAACGGCCTTGGCATGTAATGTACTATTTCATTAGGATCCCTGACGCCAGTGCTGTTCGAAGAGTCGCGCAACAACGACGTGTCGACGGCCGGAGCGTGCGGCTACGGGGATTACGCCGTCGACCGTCATCTGCACGTCAATTTGCCCGTCAACCTACCCTCTACCTCTAGGTACGCCTTTCTCTTCTTTTTTCTCGGTCGCTCGTTGCTGTCATGTCGTTTTGAGCTTATTGACATTCACTTGAAGCAAAAACATATTTGATAATTGATATAGTATTAAGTAGTGGGGACTACTGCGGAAAAGTAAAAAAAAACACAAATCAAAATATTTAGTTAATAAGTAATTTGATTTGTGTTTTCACAATACGTTCAAAATCATATTATTTTCTACATAAACACGTTTCAAGCGTGAGTACTACTAAGGCAGGGTTTGTATGGTTGATTCGTTTAAAAACTGACCTGTTTTGATATAACACAGTGTATTATGTACAGTCGACAAAAAAGTCTCCTTTACAGCTCACAAGTGCAAACACGTGCAAACACGCTCATGCTGTCGCGTGACGCGACAGCATGAGCGTTCGTTGCAACCGAGTTTCTATGTGTATCGCGCATCCGTGGTAAGATGTTTGCACTTGTGAGCTGTAAAGGAGACTTTTTTGTCGACAGCTTTTGCCACAGTGACTGCTGATGTTTACGTGTGTGTTTTGCGTGTAAATGTGCATAAGGCCTGACCATATTGAACTGCGATGATTTTATTAATGGAGTATTAAAGTCTTACCGTTCGAGTCATGAGTCATGATTGACTATCGCTCTTTAACCCACCGATGAAATGACATTTGTCGTCACAAATATACATGTCTCTTATGCGAGGCATTAACTAGGACAAAGTGTTTACGGATTGTATTCTAGCTCAGACTCTATTTCAACATAAAATGAAGGATCCACGGAAAGAACATGTCTAGTCAATTCAAATTACAGAAGGAAAAACCACCTTACTTTTAACAAAATAAGGTGTGAATATGCCATGATTTTTTTTAAGCACTGAACATGTTTTTTCCGTGGACCCTTCAAATATTCCTTGTTTCAACCGTAAGGTTCACGCTAAAACCGTTTTGGCGCAGATCAGCGAACCCTCTCGGCTCTAGCAGCGGCGCCGACAACATGGCGCTAGTGAGCCTCCACACTTTACTAAGCGCCGCCGCTCCGAGGGCACCCTCCCGCGTGCCCAGCAAGCTGCCCAACAAGCACGCGGCCAGCAAGGACGAACTAGCCGGTGGGTATCGACCTACGAACAAATACGAACCCTCTCGGCTCTAGCAGCGGCGCCGACAACATGGCGCTAGTGAGCCTCCACACGCTACTGAGCGCCGCCGCCCCGAGGGCACCCTCCCGCGTGCCCAGCAAGCTGCCCAACAAGCACGCGGCCAGCAAGGACGAACTAGCCGGTGGGTATCGACCTACGAACAAATACGAACCCTCTCGGCTCTAGCAGCGGCGCCGACAACATGGCGCTAGTGAGCCTCCACACGCTACTGAGCGCCGCCGCCCCGAGGGCACCCTCCCGCGTGCCCAGCAAGCTGCCCAACAAGCACGCGGCCAGCAAGGACGAACTAGCCGGTTTGTATTGACCTACGAACAAATAAAACATGGAAGCCGCACGCCATACTAAACTGCCTTTCAAAAGCGGTCCTGAATTTTAATTGACAAATGTCACTCCCTCTTCAATGCGTCACGGCAAAGAATTTCAAAATCAACCTATAAAAACTTAAACCGCCATTTAAAAATAGTTGTGATTGGTCCATCAAAGTTTTGATTGGCTATATCTATAAACATTTGTCAAAGATGTTGCGCCGAAATATGCGCGGTGTTAAGAAAAGCGCTATGTCCTGCCCATCTTGGCACAGTTGAACAATTGTTTTTGGGGGCATTTTTGAGCTGGCGTTAGACGTCCATGTTATTTATGGTCGTAGGTATTGACAATCAACCAGGCGGTAATACCTACACACTTACCCCCTTATTCATAAACGTCAGCTAACTTAACAAGCCGCTAATAATCGTTTGTCCCTTTTGCTCTTATGGACACATTGTTAAGACCGAAAGGGACAAACAATTATTAGCGGCTTGTTAAGTTAGTAGACGTTTATGAATAAGACGGTTAGCCCTTACCCTGTCAAACTTAGGTATGAATTTGCACGAGAGAGAGAGACAATATGTCGATCGTGGTTCGCGGTAAGGTCTCAGGGTGTATTACCAGCCACAGAAAACCTCAGACTCGCCATATGTATGAGGTGCTATGGAATCAACCCAGAAATCGCAAGAAAAAAAATACTGTTTTATACATTGTTCGTTTGATTTTGATTTTGTATGAAACAGTTTTTTTTTCGTGAATTCGGGTTGCCATAGCAAAAGTTACTGAATATCTTATATGGGAAAAATATGTGAAAAACCTCGTTGATAGTCTTTTTGTACTTTACAAAGACGTCGGGTAATAAGTACCGCAATGAATTTCGAGATCCCTTTGAATAAATATTGCAACTTTATAAATCTGCAGTCCTTTCGTGAGTATTCGTCTCAGTCCAACGAAGGCGTCATGAGAATGACAGACAAAGATCGATGTTCCAAATCGAATTTTCGATGTTCGCGGTAGAGAACTAAATGAACGTTTTTTTACAGCTGTAGCCTCAGTCCCAGTAACGGAAACCCCACACACAGAAGCGGCGTTATGCGCGTCAATGTCATCGCCGGAACTGAACGCGTGCACTAGCGGTCCCGAACCCGCGCCCGAACCGCGCGAGTTGCCCACACAGCCGCTCGCTTCTGAGTCCAGTAGTGATGCGGGGGTTAGTACAATATTTGTATGGCGGTATACTCATTATCAGTGGCAATCTTTGGGGGAGGCTTATTTTCAGCAGTGGACATCTTTCGGCTGATATGATGATGATGATGATACTCAGTATCACAGCATTAACCCTTAGATGCATATGGTATCACACATTTTATTTCTGAAATGACTTATGTAAACAATCGATGCCCATTAGAACTGTGTTTTTCAGTGTGACAGTCGCAATTGATTACTTTTTCGACATGTGTCATTTCGGTCGTATCGCTTATGATACTGTATGCACCTAAGGGTTAAACTTTACCTGTCCACTGCTTGACACATCAATATCATCGCCGGAACAAAACTGAAGTGTAGTGAAGGAAAACTGGCGCTCAAACTGCGCGAACCAGGGATCGGATAACGGTTTTATCTCCATACAAAAGAACAGTTCGAATTTCGATCTTTGGTATTTACATTCTTTGTTAATGGAGTAATTTAAAAATACGATGTTGGTAATTTCGTAACATTTTGAGTACTCCAAAAAGAGTATAAAACATTTTAAAATATTGGGCTATTTCGAGGTTACCCGTACAGCCCTAATAGTAGCATAACTACTCTGCCTCCATAGTAGATATTGCCACATATGCCAATGTCGCCTGATCTGAACATGTAGTGCAGGTAGATACCATGTATTAAATGGCCGTGTATTCTGCCTAGTAGATGAAAAACAGATAAAATTATATGTGTAACGTATAATTAAATTCTGATTACATATTTTACAATTAGCAATAACCAATGCCTTTTTAAATTTGATTCTTGTTCTTTTCACGCATAATGTTGATAGCCGATTGACGCGAAAAGCTTGATGGTGAGTCGATAGGGATAAGATTTATAGCAGTCTCTCTACTATCTTAGTAGAGGCTAATCCTAGTAAGCCCCGGTATACTTATTCAAGTAAACTTTTCCTAGATGTATTCGATGTTACGAGCTAGTAACAGAGCTGCTTTTGTTTCGTATCGTTTGAATTCGAAACATAGCAAACTAATCACTGTTCTTTTAACGATTGTGGTTAAATTCCCAAATCACACATTCTCGTAAGGCCAAGGCTTACTAGGTTCTGATTCCAGATTATTTTCCATAGGATCTGATGTTCAGCGAACTGGAAGTTTTCACGGACGAGAACAATCCATGTCACGCCGATGAAAACTCCAATGAAGAGAACGATGTGGATGAAGAAACCATGTCAGGTAAGAATAGCTTAAGAATATTCCCAGATTATGTTACTTTAGAATATAGATACAGGTAACTTCCAAACCTATCCATATGTAATCCGAATAAAATCTCCCTTTACCTTATCCACAACCTTTGTCACAATAACTCTGATGAATCTTCCGGTTCCTCGCTTCGCTTCGTTCATCGCGTTTGCTTCAAGTAACATGTATTTATATTGAATATCAAATTCATTATTTATTAAATTACAACAAATAGGTAGTTTACCAGGTAATATTGAATAGGCCACCATTCAGGCTAGATGATTAAAGCTTCTATAATTGTTTTTTTTAGTCATGGCTTGAGAGTAAGTTATCGGTTGCTCAAATACTGACAGCAAATCTTGAATTAGCTGCGCGCGGTTGGATATCCAGATTTACAGAATGTGCCCCCTTGGAATAACTCGATACGTCAATCGCGGCTTAAGTATCTGCATGGTATTCTTTGCCAGCCAGTTTAAATCAACATACTCGTATCTGTTCATGTGGTATGTGAGAAAAATTAATAGGTACTTAAGCTGCTAGTTCACTATACGTGGAGCGCGGAGGGGACCGGTGGAATCATGAGAGTTGCGAATAGTTGACATTTTATAACAAAACCGTTTAGCATTTGAGAGTTAATCACATTAACACGGACGTTTTTAAAAACTACGGATAAAGCGTATGTAGAGCATAATCCTTTTCCTTGCGATTTTCACAAAAACGTCCGAATTCATATTGCTTTCACAATAAACTTAAGTATC
>JALPQI010015219.1:0-23948 GCA_025490895.1 Thaumatotibia leucotreta
AGATCCAATAATGGCAGGGCTACTGAACCAACTAGCAGACAATTTATATCTGCCTTTCGTAAAATATATTTTGCGAACCTCAACCAGCCCCCAAAACATGGTAATTGTACTGAAGTTGAAGACTTAAGCGAATTTCTCATTCAACTCAAAGATTCGGAAACCACCTTTGATGATGGTAGAGATTTTGGTACCAACTCTTTGAGTATTGATGAGCAAAGAAATAGTCTCAGTGAAATCGTGCGGTCTGACTATACCGAGTTTGACATTCCAGAAAAGAATGCTTTTATTTACATATGTGGAGCTTTGATGAGAAAGGTAATCAACCGTCATAAAGACTGCGATTTATTTAAATCATACTTGGATAGTATGGACATTCATGACCCGGTTTGCAACTCTGTGGAGTCGAGGTACTTGTTTTATAGAAATTATGGAACTGACCGTAATTTGTTAGTAGTCCCACCTGATGATTTTGTCAAATATGTAGAAAAGCTGGAGCAGGTGTTTCGAGGAGCCTTCGAAAAACAATATTTGAACTGTAAAATTGGTCTCTCGATTTATAAAAAAATGGAAGAAATCGAACTGACTCTACCCTGCCCCTGCTTTCCAAAGCAATATTTATTAAAATTCTATATTAGGATGAGAATTTATTACACTTTGAAATTTAATAATCAGGCATTCCGTACGTCACGAAACAGGCGTAAATATTTTAGTGTGTGTAATTTATAGTTTGAAGTATTAAGTACAATACCTGTGTAAATACTTTAAATAAATATATTCTGTTATTTCTTATAAATATTGGTTTCAATTACTTACCTACATGAACTCTTATTTATCATATTACATCATATATATGTAGGTATATACCTCGTTACATTCATGTAAAATGTAGTTCAATTAAATATATCTAATTCATTACAACTAACGTCAGCGAGCTCCACGTCTATTTACATTCCTTTTAAAGCGCGCGCCGTGCGAGCCGCGTCTACCGCCATTACCGCACCGCCTCGACACAAATGAGAATGCATAACTGCTTACATTGCAACACAATATATCGAAACAATTCACTAATAATTAGTTTCTTGTTCATTTATCATGATGTTACATATTTTAGTTTTAATGATTCTGTGCATGAGACTAATCGATACCTAAGGTACATAATATTTAATATTATTTTTCATAATCATCAGTATTCAATACTGATGCAATGTCATGATGTGGTATTGTAGTACTCATATTGACAGTTATACCTATAGTACCTTTGTACCAAGTCGAATAATTAATTTTGTTCAACCCTGTGCAGTAGGTATCATTCGCGTCGCCACTGCCGGAGAGTGACTACTGGACTTGTCTCTTTATACTGTGATACAGTCGACCTCAATAATATCGTTATGTTTAACACATTGAGCGCGGGGAACTCCCGAGCGGAGTTCTCTGTGGGAGGTCCATTTTCGCTACAAAGCGGAAAAATCACGGGATCCGCTACGAGCGTAGCACGTAGCACTCGTTCGCAATGAAAGTGTTAAGCTCCCCAAAACACGACCTTAATGTCGCGTAAATATATGTATGGCTCAGAGTTGGGCATTATCTAGATAATTAGTTATCTAGATATTATTTTAAATAAAATCATCTCAAATAAATTTATTTGAAGATAATTCATTTGCAAATATTTTAGTTGTCAATTCTTTTATTTAGATAAATTATCTAGATGAAGATAACGGGCCTCGTTTGTTCTTGAAGTAAGCTCAGATAAAACGTCAGGTCAAACCGTCACTATGACATTGCTCATTAAAGTAAACTTAAGTAAAGATAATTCATCTTTTATTTCAAACGTCAAATAAATTATTTAGATAAACGTTGATTCATCTAGATAAATTCAAAATAACAAATGAAGGATTATTTAGTTATTTAAATGAAAGATGATTTAGTTATCGATCCGGTTATTTGTAAAAAGATAATTTTTGCCCAACTCTGGTATGGCTCCAAAACCGTAACGATATGTTTGACGTCGACGGTACGTAGGTACGCATCATGGTTGTCATTAACCCTACCGGTGCGACCCCGTTTGCGTCACCCAAGAATGCATTGATTGCACCGCAATGCTACGCGAAGACAATCGACTTAGAAGGTCAAATATTTAAATTTTATTAACCAACTTGGAGTTTACTTATATTAATTTTAACAAATGTATTTTTTTGATCAAAATGTAAACTGTAACAAATTGTAACAGTTTTATTTTTTATTTATTTAGGACTGTCGATTGTAGTGATTAGATGTTTTTTGTCTTATTTGTCTCACGGTCGGAGGGATAAAGGGAGGCGAAATCAATCTAGCAAAAAAAAAATCCCGTGGATTCGAGAAGCAAAATCTGAAAGTCGACCCGCGTCGTTCGAGCTGAAGCAAGATTGACACATCGCTCTAAACCACAGAATATACACGGTGTTACGCGAGCATTGCGAAAGATTTTAACTAGGTATGCATTCTAGACATCAAAATAAACAAAAAATATTATGAGACCTAATGTCAATTCCACCAAAAATTTTTTTAGGCCGATTTGAATACTTTTTAACATTTCCAGTACTTTTTATCATAACAACAATTTGTTTAAATTAGTTATTTCAATTGTTTTTTTTAGGTAGAGGTTATTTCGTCAAGTCTATTCGTATTTTTTGATTGTCAGGCAAAAGGTGTGGTAATAGGTATTAGAACACAATGTGGTAGCATTGTAATCCAAAAGAAGTTAAATGACGAGTTACGTCGAAAAACTTATTTCGAAAAAAGGTTGATTATCTCTGAAACCAAGCCGAATCCAGGAAATTTTATATAACATTAAAGACTCTAAATATGGTCAGGAATCCAGCATTAAAATCTTTCGGAACGCTGAGGTTACACCGTGTATAAAAGTATCTAATTAACATAGAGCTTTTTTAGGACCGGCTAATGTCGATCGGCCGTTGACAGCTGGGTATACATTGCAGTTGGCTCTACTTGCCACGACCCTTCTATTCCATTTAGTATGGGACGCGGCAATTAGACCGCAGGCAAACTTTCAGAGAATGACCCACATACAGGATTTGCCCGCATGCATTCTGCGGTCAACCGAAATTACTGCAGAACTCATCCAATGTGGCAAAGTCCTTTAACCCCATACATATATATTTAGACGCCCTGCATAAATGAGTAGGTACTGTATAATTGACGCATATGCACTGCATCGGTCATTCACCATGGTCACGCAATGACAACATTAGTAACATAATAATGAAGAATAAATTATTGCCAATGTCAACATAGCAAAGTGGAGCTGCATTGTGTGCAAAGCTCGTCATTGTCATAAGATTGTTACGAAATAAATTATATCCTCCAAATTGTACTCCAGTGTTAGCATAACGGAGGTTAGATAAGGTTGAAATTCTATTGACAGGTATGCGATCGATTTACTGTACTATGCGTGGAAAAGGGGTGTAATTAAATTACCTGCAAATTAAGATATAGTTGTCAATTTGTCACGCAATCTTTTTATAATACTTAATAAGGTATAATTACAATAATAATTTTGTTAATTACTTACGTAGGTATACTTACGTAGGTACTCTAATTGATCACGTTTGTGTAACAATTAAAATGAATGAAATTAATTATTTCACTTCAGGAGTAGGCAGGTACTGTAGGTAAATTGATAGGTACTTTTTTTCCTGTGATGGACATCCACTACCTTAAATCCATACCTATATGTTTTGTGGTGGTCGAATACTAAAAAAAATATATAGTTAAGTATTAACTCCCTTACCCTTACCTATGTACTTACCTACTTTTTTTACAACCGACCGTATTTGCATGTTTTTCCTTGGCCTTTTCGTAGGTAGGGTTTATCTTATTATCGAACAGGAATCAGAAGGGGATTGGAAAGTACTGTTGACACAACAAATGACACAACACTTACCAAGAAAAGAGTTGTTTATACATGTAGTGATTAATTAATGGGTAAATCCATGTAAACTTGCGTTACATTTAGAACGCAACGTTGTCAAACAAATGTTATTTGAGGCTTGATTAATACTTAAATATCCCTTTTTGCTGGCGGAATAGGTAGTACAGTTTAATTTCATTATCAAGGTGGAAATTACTTGGAACATAACCAGTAGGTACATACCTGGCCTCAGTACACCAAAATGATGCGGTAACTTTTGTTACACGAAATGGACATGAGTTTTTGAGACATCATTTAAATACGATATGTTTAGTTCGTTATTGATATAAGAATTCTCTTCTAACTGAAATCGTGTAAGTAAAGAGTTAAGGTATATTGATGTAGCAAAAGAGAATCCTAATATTTTTCCATTATGGAAATAAAAATTCAAAACATTGGTAACTTGCGTTTCAAGAAAATGGTAACTTTTGTTACCTCCGAAAGAAACGTACTTTTTTTATAGTTAGTGATCGAAATAAGAAGTTTAAGTAACTGAAGTAAAAATATACAGGGACGATGATTTTTTGGGATATAAATGAAGGTTTTATTTTTTCTGGCAAAAAAGATATTCAGTTTTTATTTTATTTTTAGATTTTTAGAATATTATGTTTTTTAAGGATAAAAAAAAATCTAACCTACTTTTTTTTGTTTAAAAAATCTCCTTAACATATTGTGACAATTGATTAGTTCGGTTTTTGCATGTATCTCAAAAGAGAAATTTTTAAAAGTTAAAAAAAATTGGCATATGGTGTTATAGTTAGTTTACTTAAATAAATATGTCGGATTATAGTCGTAGAATATTACCCCATAAACAGATTCTTAAAATTCTGACATCACAAATTTCATTTTTTTCGCTCTCTGCCGTGGATTTACCCTAATCTATTGTCTGTAAGTCCTTGCACTTAAATTATGAATATATCCTAGATATACATTGTTGTCTCAATAGTAGATACTTTCGAATCCCATTCTAATCGTGGTTTAATAATACACGACATATCCCTAAATAAACAATTTTGATTTGATTTTGATTTGATATACTTTCTTTTTCTTTTACTTACTTACATTTGAAATCAAATGTTACCTAGGTATATCAATTGTTTCGTCTACTAAACACTATAACACGAAAAATTTTTAAATATAAGAAACTTAATCCAATATACCTACAGGATGATCAATCCAAATAGGTCAGGAGGAAAAAATAAAAACCTACTTTAAATAAGAGAATAATAAAATTAACATGTTCTTGTTATGAACCATGGCGATGAATTAAGCGACAAGAAACTCAACATTCGTAGATGTCAAGATTAAATTTAGTCTTGACATTTTCGTATTTTTTCTTTAAAATATTATTACATTACACTCTGATGTCGTATCTCCACATCCTATACAATCAATTAGGTACCAAAAAAAATTATGATGCAAGCTTTATTTTTCAATAGGTTCAATTGTCATACAAATTGAAAGCTCTTTTTTTATCCGTGGCGTGCGTCCGTTTTCTACTCGTCACTAAAATCAACATCAATCCCACCTAAGAACAAATTTCTCTATATAAAAACTGTTTTGGATCACCTATTCTTATCTAACAAATTATTAAAAGCTAACCGTGAAGAATAGGTAGGTAGGTACGTATTATCTAAATATTTTTTCGTTAACAATATATTTTAATAAAGGCCGGACAGCGGGAGGAAAAAGACACTTTTCACTAGTGGTTAATTAAATATCATCCATACCAACATTTTTTTATTTAACTTTTATTGATCAAACTTTCTTACCCTAGTAGTTCCACTTCTTTTCAAAGTATCAAACAAATTAAGATTTTAAAAATTTTCAACCTTTTAATTTAACACATTTTGATATTTATTGTGAATAACTTCGCCTTGAAGATGTAAAAGTAACTTTAATAAATGTAAACTTTCAACTTTAACTAAAATAAACATACTAATCATTCATAATAGATATCGATAGAATAGTCGATATTTAATTAAGCACTAGTGAAGAGTACATTTTTCTCCCGTCGTCCGGGCATTGTTTATAATGTAGGTACCTATAAAGTGAGTGCATGCTACTTAGGTACGTATTTGAATAGGTATACTTGCAACAGTATTTGCACCTTACCGATCAACGCAATCATTATTATTTATGAGGTACATACTTGTACTACACGTAGTTAAACAGCCGCTTATAAATACAATTAGTGTCCTAATTTGATACGAGTGTAATAATAATGTTTTGGGTGTTGTTATTGGCCGCAGTAGGTGTGAGTGTTGTGTTGTATCGATGGCGAAGACGGAGGCTTTATCAGATCCATGCCGAGCTCCCTATCGATGCGAAGCACTATCCCATTATTGGGCATACCTATTTGCTGAAAAATTCTGATGGACGTAAGCTTGATCGTATTTTTGTAAAGGTTGATATGTGATTTATTTTGTCACTTTACCAATTCTGGAAAAACAGTTATCTCTAGTAAAACTACGCAGTGGTTTAGAAACTTTTCAGGCCAGGAAGTACAAATGTATGTAGTAGTTAAATAGTAAAACCTACCTTTTGATCCACAAAGTCCTCTGCATGTAAAGTAGAATACGATTTTTGATGCTGAAAATGCTGAAGTGCACATGTGACGTCCATAGGCTACAGTTACCGCTTATACCTATTTTCAAGTTTGATAGTTGAAATATTAAAGTAGGTAGGTACTGTACATAATAGATAGTTGTACATTGTTGCATTATGCATTTTTATTAGAACGGAGTGACTTTAGGAAAAAATGAGGATATTTTGATAGTTTTAAATTGGCCATAAAAGTGACAATTAATTTAATTTATTAATCTGTAATAACGTGACTTATTAAGTATTTGATTGATCTCACCAAAGATATATCGTAAAAATATACAGTATGAGTTAAAAATTAAGATTTCAAATTCACTCCTGCATTTTAAAGCCACCCCTTCTACGTTGAATAAAGGAGTGCAAGGGTAAGAGCCCTGTATAGTAAAAGGGGATGAAAACGCTGTTATCACTAGACCATTTATAATTACTTAAAATTAAAAGTGTTAAAATGTACCCTCGTTTATTTCAGATAACCGAGTCTGTTGGTTCAAGGCTCTGGGTCAGCTAGCCATTCAAAATGGAGGCGTGACATCTCTATGGGTCGTTAATAAACTTTACATAAGTAAGTTCACTGTGTTTACGTTAATTTCAATCACCGTACTTATTCCAAATGTAGAGGTTTTAAAGATTGATATTATACAGGATGTTTGTGGTCCAACGTCTGCCAAATTAAGATGGCGGATAAGTAGAATCGTTCTCTATCTCAAAACGCCCTGGAAATATTTTTGAGGCCCCACGTGTGTTTTTCAAGCTTTTCTGTTGCCCTACTTACAACTTTTTTATTTTAGTTTAAACGAGCTGGTTCGGAATATGAAGAAGAGAACAACAGATTCATAAAGCAAATAAAATACCTTACATCATCAGCCTATGATAGTTCACTGCTGGACGTAGGCCTCTCCTATTAACAATGCGTATAGACGCATTAAGAGGTAAATGCTCATAATCGACACGCTGAGCAAGCGGATTAGCGATCGCAGTGATGTGTCGATTCCATTATGATGACGCTGCTGCCCATCATCAATCTTGATCAATTATCAGTGCCACTTCAATCCCTTAGTCGACTCTTACGACACCCGCAGGTGGAGTTGGGGTGGTGACAAATGTATTCTTACTGCCGTCACCACACGGCACACAAATACCTACATATATTATATTATGTTCTCAAAAAAACTTTCAAAGGGCGTTTTGAGATAGAGAACATCAACCCTCCTTATCAGCCATTGTAGTTTTGTAACCGATGGGCCAAATACCTCGTATATTGTATATACCTAATACCTACCTACTCATTTACTTAGTCACCTAAATAAGTTTTAAGAATATAAATGCATTTTCATTTGCTAATCACAAAATATTTTCATCTCGAATATTTTTTTCAATATTGCAGTATGCAAATGTCGCGATGTCAAGCACATTTTTTTTGCTATTTAAACATTTACTTACTGATTTAGTACCCATAATATAAGCGTAACGTATGCAGAATTATTTTTTATTTTCCGTTCAAATTTCAGAGGGTTAATTTTGTGGTCATATTAAGGAACTTTTACTATGCTATGGGACCGACATCCGATACGAGAAAAAAAATTATGTTCCGTACGAACCCGGAGGTATTAGTTGACGGAAATGTATGGAACATAAGAGTATTTTTTCTCGATATGACCTCAGAATTAACCCTGCCAAATTTAAACCGTAAATAAAAAATGTCCCTGTATATTTGAATGAATATTTAAGGTATGTTATATTTATTAATTACCTACCAAAATGTGGCTAAATTCATGATTTATTCCGATTCGGGCGAATCATCATATTTTACGGTAGGTAGGTAGGTATTAATCTCTGCCTAGCTGCTGTTTAGTTTTGCTTGTCCTTACATCCATATAGGATGACCGAATATACAGTGTGTTAACATGATACTTACTGGCTTTTATTGAAACCGAGGAATGCGGTGCATATTTTTAGGCAAACCGTGAACATTATTCGATTCAAAATTCTAATTTTAAGAGTAATTAACTTTCTAAGAAAAGTTAATTGAGAAGCGATGTACTTCAAAATGAATTGTTAATTTGCATTTACTCCATTTTACAATTACAGGTCTCAGCCACTCATAACGTTTGATAATGAAGCAGTACACGCGTTACATTGATAATTCGGAGGAAATAAAATTAACTATACGGTCAATTTAATTATTTGTTAAATGTTAATACTTGAAAACGATTGCTAGTATCTAATGCGTTTTATTATATTACCCATTTTCGTAAAAGCCCGGGTCATGGTAACACACTGTATAATATATATTGCTTAACAGTTATTGCGGACCCGGACACTTCGGAAATAGTGTTGAAATACTCCATGGAAAAAGCCTACGCGACTAAATTTATCCGGACCGTGATCGGAAACGGCAGTATATTTGCTCCAGGTCAGGTACCTTTCTAAAATATTAATAACCACTGGACAAACCCTGAACCACCAAATAGGTTTAGTACTCAAAAATGTTCTGACAGAGTTTTGTATAAAAAACAGTTTCAAATAAAGTTTATTCTAAATGATCGCCAACAAAAATAATCATACTGTATACAACCTGGCGCAATGTGTGACTGCACTAGCAGTGCAAAATCGAGTATGGTTGGCAATGGCGACACTTGTCACATGTTAGAATTTTATTGATGACATAAATAAAGTGAAATGAAAAAGCTTGTAATTTCATACTGATACCATACATACCACAGGGCATTAAGATTGGCCCAGAAGGGGTTTCCATGGACATGGAAATGCTCTCGTGGCTTCTAACCTAAATATCCAGACATATTTCGATTGGCTAGATTTCTTCCACATACCACAAAATATAACAGAGAAATATAGCTTAAGTACAGTCTAAAGATCCCTGGTTTCGGCACCATGAACATTTTTTTATGTGTTTCCAACACGACAAACGCTGTAGGCGCTTTTACGCTGAAAACTATATATATAAGGTATACACCTAAATAAGGTGTGTTTTACACTAAGTACCTTTCAATACCTATATCATATCTACAGTCGAAGACAAAATAAGGGGTATACAAAAACGTTCAAAAATATGTCCCAGTGCACTCTAATTCTGTGTAATAAGAACGTCGTAACATATTTATGAACGGATTCTTTCGATACTTATTTTTGCACTTGACTGTACAAGGAGTATATTATTTATCAAATAATAGTGTGATACTTGTCATTATTATCACAATAAACTTACTTAAAATTGTATCTCTTGCAGTGGATATATGGCGACCTCGTCGGAAAATATTGGCCCCTATCTTTAGTATGAAGAATCTTAATCAATTTGTAAAAGTTTTCAACAGCCAGAGCCTAATCATGGTTGACATGCTGGCGCCGATGTCTGACGGAAGAACTTTCTCGGTCTGGAGATACTTTAACACGTACACGTTCGATTCTGTTTGTGGTGAGTATAATAATTATTGATCTGAGCAAAATTATTGATCTAATTTAAATATTAATCAACTTTTAATGCTTGAAAACGATTGCCAGTAATGCGTATTATTACAAATTTTCAAAAAAGCTTAAATCATGGTAGCACGTTGTATAATATTAAAGCCCCCGTTGGCCTTTATTACAATAAAGCTTTCAACCGATTTCATTCGTTTTTCAATTGCAATCAACTAATCATTAATAATTTATCTTTTTAGAGACGACATTAGGCATTGATTTAAATAGTCAAAAGAACCCAAATCACAGCTTTCTTGTGGCTTTTGATTATCTGTCGCAACGAGTCGCAAAGCGAATGGTAACGCCGTGGTTGCACCCGGACTTCATCTACCGCAAGCTGCCGATGTACAAAGATTTTGTCTACCACAGAAAAAACATACATGACTTTGTTGACCAGGTATTATTCAATATTGGAGACTAGCTGGTGTGGGTTCTTAGGCGCTACAAAATGGCGCCCCACGGTGGGCGCCATTTGACATTTTCACTCCTACCCTAGCGCCCGAACAAGAACCCACACGAACTAGTCGACGCTACAATGTAATATTACAAATACAAGTTAATAGACACAATTTACTGTAATAGCATGCTAAATAATGTAGGTACTAGTTAAAATTCCATAAAAATTAGAGGTGTTGTTTTTTAGGGTTCCGTAACCAAAATGGCAAAAACGGAACCCTTATAGATTCGTCATGTCCGTCTGTCCGTCTGTCCGTCTGTCACAGCCGATTTACTCGGAAACTATAAATGCTACAGTAACGAAACTTAGTGAGGATATGTGTTGTATGAACCGCTACAGGATTATGATACTAAATTGTAAAAAAAAACCATTGGGGTGGGGGCCCTCCATACATGTAACTGAGGGATAGAATTTTTTTTAGTTGTATATAATCGTGTGGGGTATTAATATAAAGGTCTTTGAAAATGATATGAAGGTTTATACATCTCATTTTTATTTAAGCAAATCGTTTTCGAGATATCAGCTCTCAAAGTCTGAAAAATGAGTCCCCCCCCCTCTATTTTTTAAACGACGCGATTTAAAATTTAAAAAAAAATATGTGTTATGCACATTAATAAACTCTATCAACGATTTTTGGTTTGATTAAATTATCTCCTATAGTTTTTGAGGTAGGATGATTTAGCTGTATTTTTTTTAATAATACATTGATAATGGTACGGAACCCTTCGCGCGCGAGTCCGACTCGCACTTGGCCGGTTTTTTTTCTATTGAGCTAAGTTCAATCATGGAATCCTTTATGGATTTGTTTCCATGACCCTCTTACAAATACGATGCAGTTTCTTTATGAATAAGTATTATCTTCGCATTGTTCATGTTTATGATAACTTTAAAGTTAAGAAGCGTAGCGTATTGAACAACTATTATATTTTGGCTTCATGCCCCATATGGCACTATGGACAAGCACATAGCAAATCAAAGGACGCTAACCGGAGACCAAAGGTACCGATGACTTATACCTGGCCCGACAGTTTTCTATGATTCTGATTTACGCGTTCAAGAGTTAATAAGCACTTCATTTTTATAAAGCAAAAGAGCACCGGCTTTTTAATTCACGTAGGTGTGTAATAATTTAATCCACGTTGTGCAGGTTATACAATTGAAACGCAAAGAGATAGAAGCAAATCAAAGAGGAATCAGGAAAAGTGAGTCTTTCAATACCCTCTAATTACCTACTTAAGAAAGTTTATTATTCCCTACTTACTTAAGTATGTCTATTGTTATTAACTACGCGGAAATCTAAGAAAATAATTAACAAATACCTTCAACGACGCAATTTCTATAAAAAATAATCTTTTATAAGTAGCTAATATCTGGATTAACCTTGATTCACGTTGTTATGATAATCATTGGAGAGATTACGAGTAGGTATATAGAATCACAATCTTTGTCATGAGACATCATCTGTCCATTGAATTTTTGATCTTGAGATCAAAGTATTCCAACACTCTCGCTTTAATTTAATCCATCAGTACGAGCGTTATTAAATAGACTGCTTGACATATCGAGTAAACGTGCCTTTACTTTGTCAACTCATGGTATTGTATTGTATTCTGAACATTTTCCGCAACTCAAAATCAAACGTGCCTATTTTACGTGTTCCCAACCTCCCAACGCTGGCCCAATACTTGTTGGGAACTTCACTTACCTACACCTTTGTATGCCTTCGCAGATGAATGCAGGTTTCCTCACGATGTTTTCCTTCACCGTAAAGCACTTATGAATATGAAATGATATTTCGTACATAAGTTTTTTTTTTACTTTATTGGTATTACCATATGATGATGAACATATTTACGTCCTTACGGACCCCTCATCACATCATCACATCAGCTGAAAGACGGTCACTGCTGAACATGCCTCCCCCAAAAATTGCCACAATGACCTGTCCTGCGCCACCTGCACGCACGACCGCTGCGTAGCAGACATGCGTTTTACCTTCATCGCTCGACCACAAGCGCATCACCTTATGGTACGGTACACGTGACTATAGTTCCTTTAGAGTTACGAATGTGACGTACTTCCATGTCGTCTACAGGAACCAGGGCAGCCACTTTTTTAGATATGATGATAGAGTCTTCAGGGCGCGTTGACCAGACCTACTCGGACCTGGAACTGCGCGAGGAGGTAATGGTGATCGTGATGGCCGGCACCGACACCTCGGCCGTGGGCGCCTCCTTCGCCGCCGCCATGCTGGCCCGCCATCCGAGGGTCCAGGAGGCATTACATCATGAGTAAGCACGTAAAATATATTTGGAATAAGTAGTTTCTAGCAGTGAATTGAGTTGGTAATTCACAGAACATGAATGAAAATAACTTTATTGGTTGTTTCTCAGTCATATCAGATCTTCCTTCTATGCATAAGATGAAGTAAACAGTGCTCGAAAAATTTTGACAAAATTCTCTGGCTTTAAATTTTTTCTGTGCTGTTTTTATACGAGACACTGATTATTTCATTTAGTATATTATTATTTAATATTATGAACGTAACACTTATTGGTAGGTAGGTACAGGTACTTAGGCCGCCTTTGAAGCTATTACACGATTAGTGGAATAAATAGATACCAGGTTTTTGTCTTTTATTTTTCAGTTAATTCTCATAATAAGAAATCTTTATATTTGTAGTAGGTACCTATACCTTTACTTGAACGTAGTCAATTTCATAAGTCCCGCCGCGTTCCTCACCACAAAAATAATAATACTTCTTCTAGGGCTAGGTGTTGTAGGGTTAGAACCGAGGGTAACTTTTAATAATGATAATTTTGACATTTATAAGTGCAACGTAACGACTAATCTATTTATAGGGTTATTTCTTCTCTATAGATAATTGTCTTGTCTATAATTAATCAAGTTAAGTATTTAAAAATAATTAAGTAGGTATTGATTCCCGATTGATAGGTAAGGTACCTAAAGGTCTTAAACATATAATAATTCTAACACTGTCTTCTCCGCTAGATTAGATACAATATTTGGCAACTCCAACCGTGATTTAACCGTGGAAGATCTACCTAACTTGAAATACTTGGAGGCGGTCATCAAAGAAACCTTACGGTTGTATCCCCCCGTGCCTGTCACTGGAAGGGAAGTCACCAACGACGTTACACTACGTAAGACTATTCTAAGTGATAAATAAAATATAACTACCTACTACTATACTTACTCGTCCGATATGTATACCAAGCTACGGCGGTTAAAAGCTTTATATTATCTATCCAGTAATGGGTAGGCCGTGTGGTGTAGCCGGCAATAAGAATACATCTGTCACCACTCCAACTCTTTTCGCGGGTATCGTAAGACTCGTATAAGAGCCGACTACGGGATTGAAGTGTCACTGACCATTTATTGATAGAAGATTGATGATGGGCAGCAGCGTCATCTTAGTGGAGACATTACTGCGATCGCTAATCCCCTTGCCCTGCGTGGCGATTATGGGCATTTACCTCCTAATGCGTCTATATGCATAGTTAATAGGAGAGGACTACGTCCAGCAGAGAACTGAAATAGGCTGATGAAGTGAATGGTCTAAGCATAGAAACGTAGATACTTAGCCGAATGGCCTTTTCTGAACTCCAGGTGTTGTTTTCCAGCATCAGGCACGACTCTAGTGTCAGGTGTGTCGGTGGTGCTGGACATTTGGGCGACGCACCGCTACCCCGCGTTCTGGGGCCCTGATGCTGATGAGTTCCGCCCGGAGCGCTTCCTGGAGGGACCCCTGAAGCACCCCTTGCAGTTTCAGCCCTTTTCGTTGCCTATGAGGAACTGCCTTGGTTTGTTTTTCGAACTAACTCTTTTTTATTTTAAATTATTAACCTTACTTTGCCACTATTTTTTTTCTAGCGTGTTTTCTAAGGTTGAGTCTATTGGAAATCAATGTCGATTGACATATTATATTCTTGCGAAACAACATCCTTTCATAGATGGCTTCAAAATACATAAAAGACAGTATTTTCTGATCTATTTATCTGAAATGGTAAAATATTTCTAACCATATTAAACCAAGGTTTTTTCTGTCAACCGACATTGATTTTTTGTTAAGTGAATCGCCAAGGATTACCTTTTGGCGGTTTTTAGGAAATAATTAATGAAGATTACAAAATAGTCAATTAGGTCCAGAAATTAACTGTATATATATGACCTCATTCAAATGTCTGATTTGGCTTCTTTATTCCTAGGTTACAACTACGCAATGATGTCGATGAAGTCGATGTTGGCGAACATGCTGCGCCGCTACAGGATCCTGCCGCCTTCCGACATGGACGAGCAGCAGTTGAGGGCACCGCTGAGGGTGTCGTTTGATATAATGATGAGAGACATGGATAATTATAAAATACGACTAGAAGAAAGAATAAAGGATTAGCACAGCTAGAATATTTTATGTAATTATTCCTATGATCTATCCTTTACAAATGGTGTGTACGCAGAATTATAGAATAAAGAGAGAATAGTACAACATTAAGGTGCATTCAGACCAAACGAGCATTCGCTATACTATCCCCCACTCTACGAAATCAACGAATCACGTTTTGTGTTGCGATTGAATTTCGTAGAGTAGGGGGTTAGAATAGCGAATTAAACTCTTTAGAGTATTATATTCTTTGATAGCAAATGCTCGTTAGTCTGAATGCACTTTCACCTACGAATCCCACGATACAATATAATTAAACTGTACTTACCTAATATATTTCGTCACTACGCATGACATGTTTCGGAGAGCCTAGGTCTCCATTATCAAGCACTGAAATCGGACGCGTATTACGCCGGAGGTTTAGCATTAGGACTGTTTTTTGTCCTCAATGAGGAGAAGATTAGGCATCTCTTGTACTTTCCAAAGGACAGCTTGTCAACCAAAAGTCATACACAGGAGAATCAGGTCTCAGTGGCGGGACATTCATGGAACTCGATTCCTTGCCTTCCATAAGCTAATTTAGTATTTTTCCCAAACAACTCGAAGAAAAATCAGGCCAAATCAGCACCGACTTCCCAAAGAATCATTGCAACGCTCCGCCACTGACGGGTCTAGTACCGCGAAAATCGAAGTTCGTAAATTTCAAAGATTGTTCTGTCACACCAACGAAGGCGTCATTAGGGTGAGAGAGACAAATCCTCGAAATTTGCTGATTTCGAAGTTCGCGGTAGGGCCGCTGGACGTAACAAGACTGTCGGAGTCGAAGCACATACGGAGTGTCAAGAAAAAGGATACGGACAACTCTGCTGGGGCGGACCACTCGTACCTACCTACTGGCACGTCACATTTCCTTCGCTTTGATAAAGCAAGGTTACAGGCACGAGAAAAGTGCTACGTGCCACGGAAGATACGTGATTTTTTTTGTCGAGCCTGTTTTTGATTTTTGTCTTAAATTTAGATGATTCTTAGGTAGTTCCTTACAATTCACCCAATGCTGTCGAGTGGGGTGTATTAGTACAGTAGGTACCTATGGGTGTAAGGTATTTAAAAATGTAACACATCTTGGACTTAATTTTGGTAAAAACTCCAATTTCATATCTTATGCGTTTTTTCCGACGCGTAACGATAAGTAATTTTGATGTCACGAATTCAAATCTTGGTTACTTGATTAGACTAATATTTTTTTTTGCTTTGTTGTTCTGTGAACAATACTTTAGCTCCTAAGTGACCGAGAATCGCTCGAATATTGCGACATTGCGGATTTTCAGGACAATGCTTTTTTCATATGAACAATATGAACATCTTGAGATTTTCTATGAAAATACAGTAATATTATTAAGGATGAGATAATGAAAGAAAACAATCCTGGAGGAAATTCCACTATATTTCAGCTCAGAAAAATGACCTGAAGCTGTTATCGACTGATAACGGAGAAAAATCTGCCTGTGATCGGTACCTACTACTATCAGAATCTGGTTTACGGGTGTTTACTACTTATTTAGTATTTGACATCGCAGTGAAAACTTAAACATAGCTTCACTGAAGATTCTAATAGTAGTAGGCACCTGACACAGACAGATTTTTTTTCGTTATCGGTTGATAACGCTTATTAAAAGCTTAAACCTTCCTTATACTTTTTAGTTCTTATACCCTCTTATTTCTTCTTCCTCCTTATACTATATTTTAGTCCTTTTCTCCAGCCTTATTCTATAATTATCTAAGTCCCTCATCATCACGCAATACGATACTCTCAAAGGTTCCTTGAGCTGCTGTTCGTCCATGTCGGAAGGCGGCAGGATCCGGTACCGGCGCAGCATGTTCCCCAACATCGACTTCATCGACATCATGGCGTAGTTGTAACCTGAAAAAAAACCTACAAATCAACAAATCACAGTTACAAATCAACAGAATATCTACCGGGTCCATAATAATAAAAAATAAGATGGGACGCCAACGCGATAAGGAAACCTGCTCACAAAATTTCATGAGAATCGTTTGAGAATATAATTGATCGATGGTAGACGACACTGGTAATATTTCAACATTTGTACCTACTATGAAACTTTCCATAGTTCCCATACAATATGGTATGCGAATGATTTAGCACCGAAAACCTGTTGGACCGCCGACCCAAGAGTAGGTTGCACCAAACCACCAGTCACCGATAAATTGTTCGCATTTATTTTTTGGTATGAGAAGTTTCATAGTAATAGTTTGAGCATAGGTATACCGATGTCGAAGGCTGAGTTGAATTGAAACCATATACATAATGAAGACTCCGATCAATTACCAAGGCAGTTCCTATTAGGCAAAGAGAATGGCTGGAACTGCGAGGGGTGCTTGAGAGGCCCCTCCAGGAAGCGCTCCGGGCGGAACTCGTCAGCGTCAGGGCCCCAGAACGCGGGGTTGCGGTGCATGGCCCACAGGTTCACCACCACCGACACCCCGGGTACCAACTTCGTGCCACAAGCTGAAAATTTAAATTGTAAATAAGTATAGGTATAAACCACCGACAAGATGGTCCGACGACATCTGCTTAACGGCAACAAAGCAGTGGATGCGACTAGCACAGGACCGAGGGAAGTGGCGTAATAAAGAAGAGGCCTATACCCGGCAGTGGGTGGCCACAGGCTGAATAAATAGATAGGTTGGTTACCGGCAGATTCCATTTTTCGATGGCCGATCTGCTTTAGCTCTATGTAATGTAATAAGAGCGATAAAATGCATAATTAAAATGGATAAATAAATAGGTATAAAAAGACGTTCATCAGTCGCCGACCTCCTCTATTTTGAAGACACTTTGATTTCACAAGTTATATCTTAGAGTAAATAGAGTAATATTACTAGTGTGCTGTCATGGCAACCCAGGATACGATTTGAAAGTTTAGTGACTATTTATTAGACTAATATCGTTCGGAAAATGGGCCCCAGTCTGCGTGCTAGTAATGGACGTCTTTTAGTTGATGTGTCTATATATGTGAACTCTTAGAAACCTCGTTTGTCATATTGAATATTCAATAAACATTTTATAAGTAAGTATAAACATATTTCCTTACGCAATGTCACGTCATTGCTGGTGACATCTCTCCCTATGACCGGCACTGGAGGGTACAAGCGTAAAGATTCTTTGATGACGGCTTCCAAGTATTTTAGCTTAGGTAGGTCCTCCGCCGTCAAAGCTCGTTTCGAGTCGCCGAACACGTCATCTAACCTGTGAATAGTGAAGGTATTCACATTGTTTTCAACCTTGAAAATGTTTAGCATGGATATGGGATCCTGGACCTATCTATACTACTTACTTATTCACTGCATAGTAATTCGGCACACTGGACTGTAGGTAGTTAGTGTATAGATACTTACAGTGCCTACACCTATAGGCCAAAAATTTATCACAACTTTGTTTTTGTGCAAGCAATTTTATAGTTAGCACAGTTATGTACAGTCAGGAGCATAAATATATATACGATTTTAAACCTTATGCTCCATACATAAGTAAAAATGGGTACAGATATTTTTGCCCTTGACTGTACATGCTTTGTAGTCAAAGTGGCCAAATAGTTCGGTACACAATGGAACTTAAAGTGATCACATCACTGCACTACCAAGAGTAATTTGGTAAGTATTTTTCAAATAACTATTTGATTGTACATTCAATGAACTAATAATTGTCCTCAAAGCAATAATGTTCACAATGCTAAGGTCTTACTCGCGATGTATGTTCTCCTGGACCCTCGGATGGCGGGCCAGCATGGCGGCGGCGAAGGACCCGCCGACGGCCGAGGTGTCGGTGCCGGCCACTATGATCACCAGCGCCTCCTCGCGCAGCTCCACGTGAGAATATTTCTTGGACATGCGGTCTGATGATTCCCACACCAAGTCTAAGAAGGTTTTTGGACCATCGCCACCGGTTCCTACAACAATAATAAGAGAGGCTGAAATAGCATGACGTTAAGTTTTGGGCGATAGTGAAAGATCAAGTTTCGGCGCCGTAAGTCAAACTCAGAATTGATTCTGTCATCGCCCGGTGCCCTATTTTTATTTATGTCGATACCAACATTCCGTCGCTGGTCGATACAGCTTGGCTCTTGCATCTCCTACTGGCTGTCAAATGTCAAGCTAAATCAACCTGTAAGTTGTTACTCACTGTTGTTGTTCCCTTGTTGAATTTTTGAGTGCTCTTTTTCTTTGGTAATTATTATCTGAAAATTGATACAAACGAGGGTAATGTAAAACGATAAATTCATACTTACCCCCTTATTCATAAACGTCTCCTTACTAAGAGAGCTGATAAGTATCGTTTGCCCTTTTCATGTCTATAAGACCAAGAGAGACAAACAATACTTATCGGATTAGGTACCTACTCAGTTAGGAGATGCTTATGAATTATGGGTTAGCAATTAGAATGAAAGTAAGCAGCTAAAAGTGAGTAACAGTACCTCATCCACTAATTCATTAATGCTTTTCATGTACGAGGCAAACTTCTTGTATCTCGGCATCATGCGGAAGATGAAATCCGGATGCAACCATGGCCTCAACATACGGTTTGCTGTTTCTTCCAAAGTGTATTCAAAAGCTGCTAGAAATTTGTTATTTGGATCCTTTTGACTATGTAACTCGATACCCAGTGTTGTTTCTAGAAAAATAAAATATTGATTATAATTAAGTATCATAGTAACTAAAAACCAACCAAAATTACTCATTACAATACCTAAATAAGATTAAAAAGGCCAAGAGCATGTCGGGACCGGGACTCGGGCCATGTTCAGCGTTGGATCCAAAATAAAGAGAACTATATGAAAACCTTATCTGGATGGATAGACAGCCAATAATAGTACTAATGGATAGAAAAAGACCCCCTTAAGGACTTAAGAAAGTTCAAATGGGGATTGAAAGTTTAAATGGAAAATCTGTAGATACGTTTAAAATTCCTTACTTACCGCAAACTGAATCGAACGTGTACGTGTTGAAATAGCTCCAAATGGAGAAGTCCACTCCTCCAGCCATGTTCTCCAGTTCCCCAACCATTATCATGCTTTGTTTATTAAATACTTTCACAAACTGGTTAAGATTCTTCATACTAAAGACAGGAGCTAAAATTTTTCGTCGCGGGCGCCATATGTCAACTGAAATTAAGGTCGCAGGTATTACATTGGGTAGGTAAGGAAATTCAGTAGGTATGTAGATACTAAAGTGCCACAGGCTGATCTTTTGGAAGGCATTTTCATTTTATAGATATTTTAAGTTTAGTTTATACTGAAGTACTTACTATTTTAGATTACATAATATGATATGAATATTACTCATAAAAACTTGCATAAATAAGTCATAAGTTTAGTGTCATAACAAATTGTGGCTGTGCACGGGGAAAAGTACCTAGTTGCAGGTATTGAGTTATGCATAGTTCCAAAAAGAAGATTAAATTTGCTATCAATAAAAAAAAGAATCATGACTCTAGGTTGAACCACTATTTTTATATAAATTTTTGAATTTGCGACTTCCGAAATGCACAAGTTGAGAAAATTGCATTTAAAGTTTATAATGCCAAAAAACGCACTTTTGGAAGGGTATACTTATAATCTTTGGAAGTTCAAGAATTATGATAAAGGTTAATTGTTTAAAAATACATGTTAATTATTTAGATTTCTTAGGTTGAACATGCAAGGGCGAAAGAAATACGAAAGTGTTCAATATACCCAATTCATAATATAATGAGATTAAAACTGTTAGTTTCTTATCGTAGTTACATATTCTAAGGCATTTTGAAATAATTGAATGAAAGAAATTCCATAATCAACAATAAATTTAATAATTACCGCACTTTTTAACAACTACAAAAAAGATAATTTATAATATTAAAAATCAACAAAATTATGTGTTTATCGATGATTTATCACATAATTTAACTATATTTAGCATAGTGTGCCACAATGGTGTCATCCAAATAACGTTAAAGCATTTTTTTAATCAATAAAGTTTAGTGACCCGGTCGAAACTTTTGTATGGAAACGTAACTAGGGTACCTTGTCACGGCATTTACTAAACTTTAGTAACTTAAATGTAAAGGCACTATTTTAGTACCTTTAATGCAGAAAACATTTGTATCAAAATGTTATTTGGTACAATTATTGCAGAAATCAATACATTATTATTTATAAAAAGTTCCGTTTTAGTCGTGTAAAACTAGGGAATGCAACCCGGGTACCCGAAAACCCGGGTACCCGGGTACCCGACAATATTTGGGGTCGGGTAAAACCCGGGTTTTCATCTCATACCCGGGTTTTACCCGAAATAATAAAATATATAAAAAAATGTACAAGTTAAGTCAAATTTTAAAAATTGTTACGATCCAAACCCTAACATAAGAGTGAAAGCGTTATGGCACTTATGACTATTTCTATTATCATGGAATAAATAGCCCTCACTTATTTTACACTTCAATCGCGAAACTTTATATTTTTAAATGCATATCGAACGGGTCAGACATTTCATTTCAACCCTTTTGTTTTCGCCGCTGCTCGCCGCTCAGGTAGGTAGCGATAAGAAGATAAACAATATAATGCACACACTAGTTCTACGGCCTTTCACTCCTCACCCTGGCTGTGGAATTAGTTTGTTAATAATGCACCTGTAGTCAGTGAGGTTGAGACAGACGAGGGGAAGACACATTTGCTGTATGTGCCACGCTAATAATAAGACGTGACTGACGTTACGTAGATATTATACTGAAATTATCATGCAAATAACCCTTGAGAACTGGAGCGATGGAGTTTCTATTGGAGGAGCCACGATTTCCAACTTACGGTACGCTGGCGATATACACTGTTTGCTTCCAGTAAAAGCCATATGGAACAGCTCATTTTGGCCTAAGAGGTAACCGCAGCAAGACCAAATAGCCCATAACAATTCGCCGGAGGTCACTCACATTGCGAACTGCAACGTCATACAATAATACGTTTACCTTGGTTCTCTAATATCCAATAATGGGAGCTGTGAAGACGAAATAAAAAGACTGATTGCAATAGCGAGATCAGCTATGGATAAGCGTAAGTCTGGCGAATCCGAAACATAACAAAGGCAACGAAGATTCGACTGGTCAGATCCCTAGTGTTTCCTGTATTTCTATACGCCGCGGAGACTTGGACACGGAGAGAGAGTGAGAGTCGAAAGATCGATGCACTTGAAATGTGGTGCTGGAGAAGAATGCTCCGAATATCATGGACTGAGTTCCGCACCAATATTTCTATCCTCCAGGTTAAACACCCAAGTAACATGGGCCTGAAGGCTTAAAACGAATTTATCTATTGATAGTCTATTCGCAGTTTATTTTTAGATAAGGGCTTTCTATAAATGGTTTCTATGAAGAAAAAGTATCCTTATAGTGTATCTTTTCTCATATTTGATTTTTTTTAGATGATTTGATCTATAGAACACGTTTTTTAAGTACATTTCTAGGTATGACGATTATCTTAGGACATATTGTTCTATAAATAGTTAATAAAGCCTAAAGGTACCTATTTTCCAGTATTTTATTAGATAAGATGGTTAATGTTAAGATTTAACTTTCTACAGATATTCCGTATTAGCTAGTGGTACTCTTATGTTTGTTTATAAAAAGACTAAAGTCTACATAAACTACTTTTGTAGATATCTTTCAGTAAGTCTAATAATATGTTAGTGAAATAGTGGTTCCAGTGTTTATTTGCTTAAAGATAATGTAAATAAGTGCAATTTTACTAGATCAGCTGGCTTTATGCAATGGAGACAGTAAAACAAATTAAAAGATCTGGTGGCTTTCGTCGGAGAGTCATCAAATATTTAAAAATAGAAGAAAATACAGAGAAGGAGCAAAAGGAGTTCCAATTCTGATTTGCGACTCATGAATTAAGCGGGTAAGATTATTAAAATAATAAATAAAGATTAGACAATAATTTTAATTACGAAATGGTTCCATCTACCTGTAAATAAATAAACAATGCGTGTCAAATGTTCATTCTTAGAAATCGGGGAAACTTTATACAGATAGGTACGAATATGATAATTTAGATATATCTACCTAATTTAATACGATCCACAAAAAATAAACTTTCCGCCCTCTTCAAATACACTGATAAAACTAAACATGACACGTAAAAACTGCTAGGTACAAACAAATCGGCCGCGTGAACCGTGGATACACCAAACAATTCAACATGTCAAGACTAGCTTCTCGCGACTACTCCGCACGTGTGCACGCCGGCGGCACGAAGTTGCGATTATACCATTACATTATTTCATATTGTCAACAAATAAAAAACAAATTTCTTTAAGAAGGTAACTTCTTGAATTCGTTCTGCATTAATCCATCCAAAATGATACACAAACGCACTCAAAATGCCAGTTCTCTGATTGATGTCTAGAAATACTGTGAGAAGTTAAAACAGTATACAAAAATGGCAGTTTATAGATAATCTTAAACCACTCATAAACCAGTTTAGTCCTCGACTAGGAAGTTTGGTTTGCAACAAGTAAAATTAGTCTTGTCATTTACTAGAGCTATACTACAGATTATTCTTTAGAAAGTTTGTTTTACAGAAATCATTTTTCTAGACAAGTTTAACTAGACGCCATTTTTACTGCCTAATATTTTGTGAAATTATTGTAGCGAACTATTTTTTGGCTTGTTTTTGTACTTTTATGAATATATTCTCTGTAACAAATCGTCCTATACTTTTTAATATACTATATTATGAATGAAACAAATGGCTTAAACATATAAACACAATATATATATTTTTATATTTTGTTAATATTTTATTAAATATTACATTTCAAGCGGGCGCTCTTATTTAAAGAGAGTTTTTACACAAATTCAGCGAGAGACTTTCATCCGCACCAAGTTTTGCAAGTTTAAGTATCAGTATTAGCCGATGAAAACTAGGCGCATGAAATAAGAAGTTAGAAATTTGTCACGCCATTTTGTAATATTAACCTTAGCATTATTC
>JALPQI010015220.1:0-35269 GCA_025490895.1 Thaumatotibia leucotreta
TATTTTAATTAAGCACACTCAAGAAAGTTCACGACGATAATATAGTAATATCTTTGACGCGGAACTCGCTCAAAAGTAACGTATGAACGCATTTCTCCGGAGAATTCAATATGCGGCGAAAACGGTTTGAAATATTGAAAGTCAACGGGAACTTTTCTAATAAAAAAGCCCTCTTTTTCTGGAAATGAAAAACGTCCTTTGGAAACGGAAGGTACTTACAGGCACTTAATGCTTCAATGTAAATTGATAGAAAAAGTCTTTGTCAGGAACCTTATTGTCTCGGACAATGTAGTGTATTTTCAAATATCTGATACAGCAGTTTCTTACTTCGGAGTTTATATCGATATTTTAATTTTAGAATTTCAAATTTCCCTACTTTGTATATGTAGATCGTGGTACGGAAGATGTGGGAATAATTCTGAATTGTTGCTTTATTACCTACGTGTTTTGTTTGTTTTGAGTGTCAATTTCGTCTATGTATGCTTATACGTAATATACTAACATAACGACGAAATATTTTAAAAATAAAACAACAAACCTTCATTTTTTATTTTAAATGATTGAAGTGATTTTATTTTAAATATATTATAATATATAAAAAATTTACTTGAAATTTTAATACAGCGTATTTTCTCAAGATAAGCATATAATGTCATGTATTTATTTACATTATAATTCGCCTGATATAGTCGATATATAACCGGGAATCATGAACTGATTAAAAAAAATTAAAACGTACCTACTGGTATAACCTTATTCGCCTTATATCAATTGAAGTGAAAAGTTATTTTTATGTTAATTATGTTATATTGGTATGTCGTTATTGAATAAAATAGGATAAATTTAGCCATAACAATCTCGAGAAATAAATGTGATAGGAGTACTTATATTGAAAAAAATATATACTAAGCCATGTAGGTGATGTATGTAGGTATTTTGGACAATAAGTAGGTATTTAATTAATAACCCTATTTAATTTTATTTTGATATTGTAAAAATAAAGACTTTGTTTTTATGTAAATACATGTTACATAAACAAAAATAACATATTGTTATGGAACAGTAACAATTAATCCGAAGTGATATTCGACCTTCCAGAACTTGAATAGCTACTTCGTTCCGAATCTGAAATGGTTGTTTAGTCCTACGTTTGACGTCACCACGCTCCTTTCAGTCTGCCTCGTGCCGTAAAAATATACGAGTAAGTATATTATCCATCATATAAATTTATCAGAACAACAGAAAGCTCACATCGGAATAGTTACGGGCCTTAAAACTCGTGACAATTTATTTACGAACGACTTTATATAAATCTCGAACGGTACCGAAGACAATAAAATAACCCGCGGAGCCTGGCTCTTACTTTTGTTATGATTGCTATAAATTTTACGGCCTTGGTCCAATTCTTATTTTATACCTTTATGTGTGGTTTATTCTTGATTCTTATTCCAATAAAAAATGAATAATGAAATTCTATCGTTTTGCAGCAGATATAAACTTTAGCTCTCGTCAATGCAAGTTTCTGTATGTGTTTTGATGGATAGTCAAGCTAGGCAATAACAACAATGGTATGAAAGCCGTTCATGGTAGTTATTTGTCAAATAGCGGGCAGCCTTACTAACGTTGCGGTCGAGCCCGAGGTTTGCCGCTAAGCCTAAGTCAACAGTAAACAGAATAATGCAAACTCTACCTTGATGCGGAATCAAAGGAGACAACGACGTGCTTTGCCATTAATTATGAAATCAATAATACTCGTAGGTTAAATGAAAGGAATTCAGACTTCACTATTCATTGAAATGCAAAAGAGCAGACGAATAATTTTTATCAATATTTGAGACTTTTCCTAATGGAACAATGATAAGCGACATAGCTTATGAAAGTTTAAACTTGTATAAATAAAAATAAACAATCACACAATATAATATTTTGTATACTTATTTATTTACAATCTTCAGCTTCAAATATTCAAACGTTGTCATGGTTATACATTTCCCAGCGATTATTTTAACTTTGAACAGCCGCAGCTATACGATACCTTAAACGATACAAAAATGGTGCCCGCGTGGTGACAGCAGTACGAATACATCTGTCACTGCCCAGATTATTCCTATGGGTGTCTACGTAGTCGACTAAGGGATTTAAGTGTCAATGGGAGCATCATCATAATAATAGAGACACACTACTGCGATCGCTAACTCGCTTGGCCTACGTGACGATTATGGGCATTTACCTCCTAGTGCAGTATATGCTGATGAATCTGATGATGTGGTACCTATGTGTTTGAACACTTGTATTAAAAGATTATTTACAAAAAATCTTATTATCTTAATGAGATAGGTATACCTACGCGAACTCGAACCGAATAGGTTTTATTATTTTTTAATAATAATATGAGTCTGAACGAGGTAAAGATAAAGCTTATGATACCTACAATCATTTGAATAGTTACTTTCTTTAAAAGTTCCTGAATTAGAAATAATCTTATCTCGACCGCCGTGTAACCGAATTAGAAGCAAAGTACAAACACGGATCCAAACTCTGAAGCCTCTTATCTAAAAGTAATTCAGCAGTGAGCCACAAAAGACCAAGTTTTTCTTCGATTAATATTAAAATTGCAGCGATTTTCTTCATACCATCTTAAGCGGGTGAGTGTGGATATATACTGCTTTTGATTATGACGAACAAATTAGAAAGGATTTTTATTATTTTAATGGTTTTTTCACACTTGATTATTGCCTATATCTACAAAAAATGGACCTAAATAATTTTACGTATTACGAGTATAATATATCAACTCAAAGAATGGTTTCACGATCAGCCTCCACTATTAGTCCGTGGGCTAGTCGGCCTGAAATTAGAAAACGGTATAATTTGGGGGTACCAAGTGTCCTTTTTACAGTAGTTAGACATATTCATAAGGATGTTAAAAAAGTATGACAGACATCCTAAAGTGGTAGCTAATAGGCATACGGGCTATTTCAAGATTTCCGTTGCATGACAGGTATGGTTAAAAATAGGAGGTACAAATTTTCCTTTTCACGGCTATTAGGTAAGCTTATAAAAACGTCAAAAATGCAAGATTGCCATTTATAAGTGATACCTAACAAAAATGGGGGCCAATCTAAAATGGTGGATCCCAAGTTTTACAAAATCAAGTATATCTCGAGAACTATTAAATATATCTAATTACTCTCTTAAACAAAATTAAAGGCATATTTGTAAGCTTCATATTTTGCATATACACCATATTGCTAAAACCAACCAATAATTAATTATGACCAAATTTATGAAAATTTCGTGATTTTGATTTTTTTTGTGTCGTGTTTTTACATAGTAGTCATGACGCTAGAAAAATTAATTAATAATAAGACGCTAGAAAAATTAATTAAGAATAAATTTTTTAAAGATATTGTATTTAATAAGCTTTAATTTGATGTATATAACTTGTTGCCGGTATTAAAAAAAAGATCCATAAAAAATATTTAAATGAATTGTAGTCATAATCCACCGTATACTTAGTGATTTAAGAGGCGATGGAAGTGCCACTCGTAAATAATAGTGCTTATTTCAAATAGCCTAAATTGAAAAATATAAAAAAAAACTGAACTGTGAGTCGGACTTCGCCTCTTAAATCACTAAGTATACGGTGGATTATGACTATAATTCATTGAAATATTTTTTATGGATCTTTTCGATTTAATTTTGTTCAAGAGAGTACCTAATTAGATATATTTAATAGTTCTCGAGATATACTTGATTTTGTAAAACTTGAGATCCACCATCTTTGATTGGCCCCCATTTTTGTTAGGTAGCACTTATAAATGGCAATCTTGCATTTTTGACGTTTTTATAAGCTTACCTAACAGCCGTGAAAAGGAAAATTTGTACCTTCTAATTTTAACCATACCTGTCATACAACGGAAATCTTGAAATAGCCCGTATGCCTATTAGCTACCACTTTGAGATGTCTATCATACTTTTTTAACATCCTTATGAATATGTCTAACTACTGTAAAAAGGACACTTGGTACCCCCAAATTATACCGTTTTCTAATTTCAGACCGACTAGCCCACGGACTATATTCCATACAACACACAACAGTAGAATTAAGTAACCACTTTAAACTCAATCACAATTAAACACACAAACCATGCGTGGAAATACACTTCAGAACCATCTTTCGCAGTCCCGATATTAGCATTCTGGTTTAGTGCTGTCACTTTGAAAGAAAGAACGAAAAATATTTATTAGTAACAAATACGATAAAAAATAACAACAAAAGAACAAACAGCTTATAAAAGGTTAACAACTCAGCAGCAACAGCAGTTTATTAAAGCAACAACTCCGGCGCAGTTGTCAACCTAGTTGATAGTGACCCTGCTCTGACCCAACGTCTCGACGGGTTCGTGTACGAAACCCGTTCAAGGCATTATTTGTATATTTATTTATCACAAATATTTGTTTCTTGGTCGTGGCTGTCTATGTATTTAAATATCTACAATCGACTAGGTCGATTTGTGTAAAGTGCCAGGTGACCCACAATATTTATTATTTACGACGTATTAAGCGCTAGCGATTGGCAACTTGGCTAAGCACCCAGGATGCCTAGCCAAGTTGCTAATCGCTAGCGCTTGCTAGCGCATCGCAGTTCTCCCTCTCTGTCACTCCTTCATATTAGTGCGACAAAGAGGGCAAACTACGATGCGCTAGCAAGCGCTAGCAATTGGCAACTTGGCTAAGCACCCTGGTACACCTTTTGCTTGCATAACTACCGTTCAGTATTTCACGCGGCAAGACCCTCCCATCGCTCCGGCCCCCATTAAACAGCGTTTAGCCAGGTGCCGAGGACTGGAGTGAAAACTAACAACCAAACGATCACGCTAATTGATTACGCATTTGATTTAAAGCTTGAGACGTATTCGAAAACTAATATTTTGGTAATTTAAAGAGATCCTGTTTAAGTTGTTGTATTCGAATATGATTATCTTTTCATTCAATCAAGCATGACGACTGGAGCAACAAGCACCGGCAACTTTTGCGCATTGAGACGTCTAGTATAAAGGCTTTTATCTAAGGACAAATAAAACATGGAAGCTGCATGCCATTAGGGTGCTTCTTATTTTTGCAATTTTGTTGGATGTTCGAACCAATAAAGGAGCTCTTTCCTCTCCCGATTGCAATTTTCTATAGGGCACCCTCTATTTTTTTATATATTTGTTTTTTTTTCAATTATCATAAACAAAAAATAGGGGTCGCTACCGAAAGAAAGCCAAAATGATTAGTCGTTTTTTATTACTTCGGTAGCGACCCCTAATTTGTGTTTATAATAATTGAAAAAAAAAAACGAATATGGTTTACTAATCAAATAACAAACTGAGAGGGTGCCCCATAGAAAATTGCAATCGGGACAGCAAAGAGCTCCTTTATTGTTTCGAACATCCTACAAAATTGCAAAAATAAGAAGCACCCTAGCACGCCATACTAAACATTGACATTTTCACCTCCCCCCCTTCACGCTCACACTCTTAACTTATCAGTATCACGCTAATGAATGTCTAAATATATTAACAAATATAAACTTATACCGCTGGTAAAAATTGGTCCATCAAAATTTTGATTGGCTATATTTTATTTAAATTTGTCAAATATGTTGCGCCGACATAATGTGCGGTGTTAAGAAAATCACTATGTCCTGCTCTGCCCACCGCGGCTCAATCGCACCATTGTTTTTGGGGGCATTTTCGAGCTCGCCTTTTAGATGTCTATGTATAAATATAATGGTCGCAGATTTTTATCGACTTGCAGCGTGACTTTGGCGCGAACGCAGCCACAACTTAACTAACATGACATCAAATGAAACTATAAATACAGATAAACTCGCGTATATTTAACTAACTTTAACTTCATTCCGACGTTGCGAACACTCTACAGGGTTCGTGGTCTACGGGCGACTGACAATGGAGGAAATTTGATAGATCTACGAGTACCTCCATCAAAATAAGAAAGATAAGTACAAAAGTATTTATTTATTTAAACTTTATTGCACAAAACATAGAAAATTTTACAAATGGCGGACTTACTGCTAAAAGGCATTCTCTACCAGTCAACCATTGGGCCAAACAGAGACATTTTAGTTGTTAAAAGAACCCACAAAGAAAAATGTACTAAACCACAGACAATACATTTTCAAGGTGGTGCCTCTGCCTGAGAAGTATTTCCTTCCTTTGTATGATTGTATTGTTAGGAAGATATCGCAATATTGGAACCGACAAGAAACTCAGCGGGATAAGTCTTTTCAAAAATCATTTGTAGTACATTTTAAGATCATCATGCATTAAACCGAAACATAATACATAATTTTGATTCATAAGGAAATTTTTAAAAAAATTTAAAAATTGCCAGTTCTAAAAAGGGGGGTCGGTCAACACCGTCAAACACATTCAGCTTGACGGTTTATGTCTAGACTGTTCCTTTATCAGATGAACTATACTGGATCACATGCTGGTGGTAGAGAAAACCTTCTTTCTCTCCTATTAAAGTTTGGATATTTCATTATCTCAATGGCCTCACGCAACATTCTAGGAATGTGTCTCTTCTCCTTAGCGAGAACCAAAGGCTTGTCAAACTTAATAGAATGATTTGGTCTATCCACGACATGCTCCCAAACCGCAGACTGTTGTCGACGGTGCTTGACATCGGCTATGTGCTCCTTCTCCCTAGTTAGTGATATTCTCTTTATCTACCCAAACATACGAAATCTGAACAACATCAACATGTGAAATAAGTCGGCATGAAGTTAAAGTTAGTTAATTTAGTATACGCGAGTTTATCCCCAACTCTTCCCGTGGGAGTCGTAAGAGTCGACTAAGGGATTTAAGTGTTCCATACTTTGATTTGATTGATGATGGGCAGCAGCGTCATCATAGTGGGCACATTACTGCGATCGCCAATCCGCTTGCCCAGCGTGGCGATTATCGGCATTTACCTCCTAATGCGCCTATACGCATAGTTAATAGGAGAGGCCTACGTCCAGCAGTGGACTATCATAGGCTGATGATGATGATGATGACGAGTTTATCCGTTTTCATAGTTTTATTTCATGTGTAACTAATCCTCGCGGTAACCGAAGAACATATTAACATGACATCATCAATTAAGTAATTTATTTTTATTTACAATTCTATAAAATTAAGTTATTAGAAAAGCCAGCTATCTTGTGCATTCATATTCCTTTTTAAAACAGTAATATGCATTTTACCCATGATTAAAACAGAGCAGAGATACAAAGCGAAATCCCTTATGAGAGCTTCTAATTAGATATTGTTCCAAGCCGGATGCAAGCCGTCCAGCATTTAATCCATATCCTTAATAATTTCGAGCATTCATACTTAGTATTGTGAAATTTAGATTTTATTTCACAATCAGTTAGATTCCTTATTCATAAATGAAATGTTTCAAATACGATGTCGTCAAAGTAATTGATGGTAGGTACGGAAAATTGAATCGTAATGTTATCGCCTCCGGCACTCATTGTACAGAATTGAAATTATAGCTATAAAATATTCAGTATATCACTGAGCTAGCAAACCTGCTGCGCTGGGTCACGTCTAATTTATCAAATTATGTTATTAAATATTACACGATACCTACCTGAGTAGAGTTTGTACTATCGAAAGTAACTACGCATATAAAAAGGCCTATTTTGTAGTTCATAATGAGGAATAATATTTGACCATGGGTACCTAGCTATTTTTGATGTTGACTGTTTGCTGGTGGTAGGACCTCGTGCAGATTCAGCCGGATAGCTACCACCGTCTTACCCACCTGTGTTCCGGTTTGGGGATAAGATAGCCGGTGTATTCACTGGCATAGATAGAGGCAATCCATCTACGTCCTCAGGGTAGGCAGCGCATAGGAGTTCCTGTTTTTCACCAGGTGGGCTGCGAGCTCAGTTGTCTACCTTCGCCATATAAAAAAACCGGGAAATAATGACTGTCGAGCACAACTTAAAATATTACGTAAAAAAAAACGCCTTCTGACCCGAATTAGTAACCAATCGACCAGGCCAGATGATAATTTGTTTCCCGTGCTTATTTATAAGTGCTTTTTTTATAATAGGCATGTAACTAAGAGTAAACATGCCTCTGTTCAAACGACTGTAACAAAGGATGGGATAAACATTTCATTACAAAACCACGCTTATCTTATTACAGAATTCAGGCAATATTAGCTGTTTCAATAACCTCATGTAATTTTTTTATAACAATGATATTTTCGTCTCGTAATTTTCTTAAGACAGTATTTAGATTTTTCATTTTTTATTATCAAAAATATAATTTATTTTATAATTTATTTCATTTTGTTCGGAAAACCAACAGCTAAAATTACTAAGACTAGGTTTTACAAATTAGTTATCAAACAAGCCAATTAAAGGTTTCCACAGATATGAAATTATTATAGATTATGTACATAGATTATATCTAACTAATCTTCGTAACCTAACCTGTATCTAAGATTGGCCCTTCTGGCATTGTACCGAGGATGCTGGCGGCATTTTCTCGCTGTATCACAATACTGATGCGTTTTGCGAGGAAGTCGCCAGCTCTTCGGTCTTTAGTTTCGTCGACCAGACGTTTCGCGATCTCAGCAAACAATTTTTCATTGATTTGTTTTACTTAGACGTGCCGAGCCTAAATTCAATGACCGTGATGAGTGATTTTAAAGATAATTGATGATTCGAGCGATAAAACTACGGCATAAATCATACAAATCTCATTAATCTTTCTACTGCTCAATGTTTGTTTCCAAAGCTAAAATAATCTAACAAAGGTTTTTTACTCGGTATTCATGTCAGAAGCCGCGAAAGCACAATTTTCGGCTTAGCCCAAAGACAACCGCTAGCGTGCTCAATTTGCGCGCGGTCAATCCTTTGCTCCATTATCGGAGAATTTTCCGACTCACTGGCCCCAGTTTTATTGGAAAATGTACTTTAATTCTGTCTGAAGCCATGTGCTGCTCATAGAAATCTCTCTATTTAGATAACTATTTTATTTAACATAATTCTGAGAAGGTTGTGTTTTCCAATTAGTAGGGTACTATTGTTTTCTGAATATTTCTAGCAATATTAAAATAATATTCAAAATATCTGTTATTTACTTGATAGAGAAGCCTAGGCAATAAGATTTATATACTTGAAGTACCTAAGTTATATGAAAATAAACACGATACACTTACCTAAGTATATTTTATATTTATATATTAACTAGCTTTTGCCCGCGGCTTCGCACGCGTAGATTTTGGACTTCTATGAAAAAAAAAAAGTAAAAACCTAACCTGAACCTCCTTTGATAGTCGTTCGTTTCTATGTGGGGTCGCAGTTCTAACCCAACCCAAAACCTACCTACTTTGATAGCCGTTCATTTCTGTGTGGGATCGCAGTTCTTACCTTTCCTAAACCGAAGTAGAATCTTACCTTATTACATTATGTCTGAAGTCTGTTTCATTGAACAGCATATTAGTATGACATAATTAAATACTTAATTGCAAATAAACTACACGAATTAAAATTAGCAACGCAGGCATCGTCATTTCCTGGGTGAATATCTAAGCGTTTCAACCGCCTAATTTTGGTAGCATCATTTTTGTCGAAGTTTCTATTCGTTACAATGTACTACTTTGTCATTTTAAGGAGGCACGATACCTTATACAAATGGCGAAGTATAACATTGAGACGTTTAGAAATTAGGCGGTTGAAATTCTCAGATATTCACTCTCTTACAAAAGAATAATGTAATCCGCTACAAGCTTCGTCCTTTTCTCTTATGGTGGAATAGTCAAGCCAAAACATTTAACCGGTGATGAGTCAGTCAATCAGGACTCCCACCACAGTGACTCGATAAACCATAGAAACGATATCCATGATGTTTTTTTACTGTTTAACCATTTCACCCCTTTCAGAGGTTGAATTCTCAAAAACCTAAAACACATCTTTATCTTTTTATGTTTAGGAATACTCCTATAAAGTTTCGGATAAAATAGTTTAAATAATCAAGTTTTCCCATACAAATTCTGGACCCCCATCATTGCACCCCTTAGGGTGTGGATTTTGACTTAAATTTTTTAAACCACCCCTACACCCTTAAAGGAACCTACGTGCTAAATTTGGAATCTCTAGAACCAGAAGTAAACATAAATAATTAACCTTTGTTTGTTTGTTTTTCGAGAATTTTAAATAAATGATAGTTATTTATGTTCTCATTTAATTTACAGAATTCTCCTGCGAAGTTTGGGATAAAATAGTCCAACTAATCTTGTTTCACCATACAAACTTTGGAGCCTCTTTTCAACCCTTTAGGAGGTGAATTTTGAAAAATCCTGGAATTACTTTTCTTAGATTTTTATTCAAAATTAGTTTACGCAATATGAAATTTCTTAATCTAAAACTAAACTTTTTTTTCATACAAACTTTGAACCCCATTTTTACCCCCTTAGGAGTATTTTTTTTTTAATACCAGTACTCGAGGTAAAATACTCGTACTATATAACATGGTAGAGGTATGTAGATAAGTACCTACTTCTTCATTGGCAACAACACTTCTTTTGAATTAAATAGTCCAACGAATCTGGTTCCTCCTTACAAACTTTAACCTTCCATTTAACCCCCATAGGAAATGAATTTTCAAAAAACCTGAAACACGTGTTTACTTATTTATTGTTAAAAACATTAATGTGAAGTTTCGAATAAAATAGCCCAACTAATCTTATTTCCCCATACAAACTTTAACCCTTTTTTTAACCCCCATAGGGAATAAATTTTCAAAAAACCTGAAACACGTGTTTACTTATTTATTGTTAAAAACATTCGTCTGAAGTTTCGAATAAAATAGCCCAACTAATCTTATTTCCCCATACAAATTTTAACCCTCCATTTAACCCCCATAGGGAACGAATTTTCAAAAAACCTAAAACACGTGTTTACTTATTTATTATTAACAACATTCTTGTGAAGTTTCGAATAAAATAGCCCAACTAATCTTATTTCCCCATACAAATTTTAACCCTCCATTTAACCCCCATGGGGAATGAATTTTCAAAAAACCTGAAACACGTGTTTACTTATTTATTGTTAAAAACATTAATGTGAAGTTTCGAATAAAATAGCCCAACTAATCTTATTTCCCCATACAAACTTTAACCCTTTTTTTAACCCCCATAGGGAATAAATTTTCAAAAAACCTGAAACACGTGTTAACTTATTTATTGTTAAAAACATTCGTCTGAAGTTTCGAATAAAATAGCCCAACCAATCTTATTTCCCCATACAAACTTTAACCCTCCATTTAACCCCCATAGGGAACGAATTTTCAAAAAACCTAAAACACGTGTTTACTTATTTATTGTTAAAAACATTAATGTGAAGTTTCGAATAAAATAGCCCAACTAATCTTATTTCCCCATACAAACTTTAACCCTTTTTTTAACCCCCATAGGGAATAAATTTTCAAAAAACCTGAAACACGTGTTAACTTATTTATTGTTAAAAACATTCGTCTGAAGTTTCGAATAAAATAGCCCAACCAATCTTATTTCCCCATACAAACTTTAACCCTCCATTTAACCCCCATAGGGAACGAATTTTCAAAAAACCTAAAACACGTGTTTACTTATTTATTATTAAAAATATTCCTGTGAAGTTTCGAATAAAATAGCCCAACTAATCTTATTTCCCCATACAAATTTTAACCCTCCATTTAACCCCCATGGGGAATGAATTTTCAAAAAACCTGAAACACGTGTTTACTTATTTATTGTTAAAAACATTCATGTGAAGTTTGGAATAAAATAGCCCAACTAATCTTATTTCCCCATACAAACTTTAACCCTCCATTTAACCCCCATAGGGAATGAATTTTCAAAAAACCTGAAATATGTGTATCGGGAACTCTAATGACAGCCGAGCTAAGAGGGGTAGGATTTTAGTTATCTGCCTCCTAGCTACTTGTTACTCGTTACTCACAGTACTCAGAATCTTGTATCTACGCATCTACGCAGTAGTAGAAAACGAATGGAGAGTTCTAAGCTTGCGTCCATGCATAGATGCATACCCCATAGAAATAACTTCCTTCGTAAGAATGTAAACCCTTCACATAACAAGACAAGAGTGAATCGTTCTATGTCTAACACGGGAATGAATTGATGAACACTGCAGTAGTGACCTTTTATACTGTCAGGTCACCAGCCACCTGTTCATAGGTTGGTATCATCTACCTGCAAACCTGCATGGACCAAGCAAAGACCACTCCAAGCAAAACATTGCTTATCGTTTTCTAGATTTAGTAACTCATATCTACGACACGGCCATACTGACAAGACAAGCGTCCTCGCTTGTATCTGAAACAAACACGTACATCAGTAATCTTTGTCACCACTCGGTTACTCCTGACCAAATTATCTGTCTACGTAAAATCAACTCAACTCAAGGAAAATAATTTTATTCTTTGCAACTGAATTTAGGATCACTTAAAGTCAATTCATTACCACCAATTTAAATGCCAATTTAAGACCAGACAAGTACCACCTGGCTTTCATAGCCACCTTTTACGTAAAACACATGACGGCAAACTTTCGGAAGCAGGTCTCTCATTCGTGGCCTATTGGTTATCACATAACCACACTACGCGCATCCTCAAGGGATCGCCGAGTCAACCCTATGACTCTACGGTCTCTACAAGACCCGACCTCTGCCAGACCTTATCGCGCACCGCGTACCCACGGACTACTCAAAGGTAGACACCGACTTCTAACGGGCTACGGCTACGATCAAGCCTCTGGTACGGTCGACCAACCGAACTGAGAACCTCATCCTTCATACCACAACAATCTTCATCTACTTCAATTGGTACTTGCCTTTCTAGCATTTTAATTAACAACAAAATGTTATCTGTATTCAATCATCATGAGCTTCAATTTGTTAGACAATTTTGATAGTGCCACCAGCTCAGTTTTAGTTACCAGTAAAATCAAAATTAAGGAACCCAAGTCACGTTTATGTCCATCGTAAACTCACATTGTGACATAGTCACTTCATCCCGTTTAACAACAATAACTTTTTTTTTTTTGTGGCATTACCAAAATGACAGGTCAAAATGATCTCAATTAATGAATGATTCAAATGAGTCAACCTCACGACTCAAACAAAAACGTAAATTACTCAACCAGGTTACACCATAACCACCAGATTTCATTTTTGTCCATCGGATTGTTAGGATCCAATAACCTATCAGAAGTTAGAACCATCTCAGCCGCGTAAGTGCTACTCCTCGCAAAGAGTATACTGCACATAAAAAGCAGTCCACGTGCACATTTTACATCGAACTTCTGATGCGATTATTAGATCACGCTCAATCCCTCGGACTTGCTCTCGGTCCATTGAAAGCTCACATGAGTGATGATTTGAATTCATTAAATTTAAAAATTATTTAGGTACTCGTTTAATCAACCCAGGGAATTAAAATCAACTTCATTAACATTCGAATAGACTAGTCAGTCTATGTACTTACTACTTTACTAGCCAGTAACAGACATAGTTCAACAATAGTCAAATGAAACACTTCAACAAACCGACAAATGGGTTACAGTACTCTAAGGTTGGTCTACCTCCATCCGGTAACCAAAACCACAGTTGCTTCCATCCAGCAACAACAAAATTGGTCTACCTCCATCCGGCAACCAAACCAAAAACACATCGACCAATTACACCATCAAACCAAACGCATGCCACCCACAATCGTGGCGGCACGGAGACGGAAAAATAGATCCGATTTTACACCTACGATTACGAATGATAAAATGGTGTATGCAGTCTGAGAAAAGGTAACCAAACTGAATGTAAAATGTTTCATTCTACGATTGCAAACTAAATGACCAATTCCAATAATTATAATCCACAACTTTAATTAAACTAAAGTAGTCAAATTGAAACTATGGACAGCCCGAATAATGAGAAATGACTATCACCACCATCATCATCATGACCACTAACATGATCATCACCATAACCACCATCATGATCATCACCACGATCACCACAATGATCACCATCATGACCACCACCATGACCATCATCATGACCACCATCATGACCACCATCATGACCATCATCTTGACCACCATCATGACCATCATCATCACCCTTCAGAAATTATTATAACCGATCTCAATGCGTTTAATAAAACTTGTTTATTTTAAACTTGCGTAACTGTAAAATTGATGTCTAATTTAGTTTCAATTTTGCATTTCTTCCTCAATTTTTTTTTTCAACTCTATAGAATCGAAAGGGAATAAACCCTCGATGGCTACAACAACATTAGTTTCACCAATTAGCTCAGACCTCAAATAGCCCAACAAAAATGTGAACTGCTCAGCGGATTAACAACGTGTCCACACCACATGCTGCACCACGTGTTCACGGTAGGCAGTAGCGACACCTGCTACGCCACCGGGCATGACATCAACAACTTGCAGGCCGGCAGCTCGTTCTGACTCACCATGTTGAACTGTAATCATCAAATTGTACGATATCATTTTTATCACAAAAACAAAGTAAAGTCAAAGCCGACTGATTTCCTTTTTTTTTTTCAAGTAGACTAGCAATAAGCAGTTTTGAACAGATGTTGAGATAATTGGAATGCTAGACCTAATCATAACACTAAGTACCCAAAGTTTGAGGTTAGACACTGACCTCATCTTATACTCGACATCAAAATAAGATTGTGCTTCACTTTACTATAATCAAATTAATCTCGCAAATAATAAAACGTATTAAGAACACAAAAACTTAACGTTACAAACAGAAATGTCAACCGTTAGTTCTTTAAATTACTGCTTCTAATTTTTCATTAAAACAATTGGAAAGAAACCTGTCCTTTAATTTCCGTTGCTCCAAAATAACCATAGAGTTGGCGTCTTCAATTCTTAATTTCTTGGACATAGGTATCGCAAGAAATTGCGCTAGTTTCATCGTCACAGCATATTCATCATGGATGAAACTGTAGACTACTATGACAGTGAGCTTGTTGATCTTGAAGTTGAACATCTGTAACGGTAATTTCACACGCATAGAAACTTTTAACACAAGGCATGGATTGAAAATGTTTATCACTATCACAAATTAATTTTTGGTAGACTCGAAAACAAAACAAAACAAAGGGCTACCTGCCCATATTTTGGTACTGCTAGTATTTCACAACTAAGTAAGTAATAAGTATGGGCCATGATATACTTTGAAATCACTAGAATTACTGTTTTTATTTCTTTTTTTTTTTTTCAATAGGGTAGGATACCTACCCACACGTTTTCTTACAACAGTAATCACAAAAAAAGAACAAAGCAGTTTTCTAAATCACGACTCAAATCAAACTTAACTGCAAACATAGTGAACAATCATTACCTTACCAACTGTTGTCGATTTTAAACCTTACCGTTTACATGTGATACAATACTACTCACTGTTACGTGAGCCTTGAGTCTTCATCCCACTTGCTGATATCGGGAACTCTAATGACAGCCGAGCTAAGAGGGGTAGGATTTTAGTTATCTGCCTCCTAGCTACTTGTTACTCGTTACTCACAGTACTCAGAATCTTGTATCTACGCATCTACGCAGTAGTAGAAAACGAATGGAGAGTTCTAAGCTTGCGTCCATGCATAGATGCATACCCCATAGAAATAACTTCCTTCGTAAGAATGTAAACCCTTCACATAACAAGACAAGAGTGAATCGTTCTATGTCTAACACGGGAATGAATTGATGAACACTGCAGTAGTGACCTTTTATACTGTCAGGTCACCAGCCACCTGTTCATAGGTTGGTATCATCTACCTGCAAACCTGCATGGACCAAGCAAAGACCACTCCAAGCAAAACATTGCTTATCGTTTTCTAGATTTAGTAACTCATATCTCCGACATGTGTTTATTTATTTATGATTAAAAACATTCCTGTGAAGTTTCGAATAAAATAGCCCAACTAATCTTGTTTCCTCATACAAACTTTAACCCCCCATTTAACCCCTTTAAGGGAGGAATTTTCAAAAATCCGTTCTTAGTGTGCCTCTAGACATTATAAAGAATCTAAATGCCAAGTTTGAACTTTCTAGGACCAGCGGTTTGGGCTGTGCGTTGATTTAAGTCAGTCAGTCAGTCAGTCAGTCAGTCAGGACATTGCCGTTTATATATATAGAAGACTAGCTTTTGCCCGCGGCTTCGCACGCGTAGATTTTGGACTTCTATGAAAAAAAAAAAATGTTTTCAACCGAATTCAAAAAAGAAGGAGGTTACCATTTCGATTGTACGTAGTTATATATTATGCATGTTACACGGTTTCCTGCAAATAATGAATCCTATTTTGTTTGTTTTTTCTCAGGAGATTCAAAAGTGTCCGAAATAAGTTTAATATTTGTGATATTTTTTTGGGTTTCGCCTTGACTTGTCGACAATCATTTAATAGAATGTTGTTTCAAAGACAACGGTTCAAGTATTTTCATTTCATCGACAAGTCATTCTGTCGAATAATAGTTTTCAGTAAATTTAAATCAGGGAATTTTGAATGGTGCTTGAGGTTTTCCTTTACGGGTTCTTATTTTAGTTTGGTTTAAATTTAGTAATATTTATTCCGCAGTTCTAAGCTAACCCTGAACCTACTTTGATAGCTGTTTGCGTATGTGTGGGGTCACAGTTGTAACCTAACTTAAACATATTTTAATAGCCGTTCGTTTCTATGTGGGGTCGCACTGGTCGCAGTTCTAACCAAACCTAAACCTACTTTGAAAACCGTTTGCTTTTGTGTGGGGTCGCAGTTCTACCCTAAACTAAACCTACTTTGATAGCCGTTTGCTTATGTGTGGGGTCGCAGTTCTAACCTAAACTAAACCTACTTTGATAGCCGTTTGCTTATGACTGTGTGGGGTCGCAGTTCGAACCTAAACTAAACCTGCTTTGATAGCCGTTTGCTTATGTGTGGGGTCGCAGTTTTAACCTAACCTAAACCTACTTAGATAGCTGTTCGCTTATATGTGGGGTCGCAGTTCTAACCTAAACTAAACCTACTTTGATAGCCGTTTGCTTTTGTGTGGGGTCGCAGTTCTAACCTAACCTACTTTGATAGCCATTTTCTTTTGTGTGGGGTTGCAGTTCTAACCTAACCTACTTTGATAGCCGTTTTCTTTTGTGTGGGGTCGCAGTTCTAACCTAAACTAAGCCTGCTTTGATAGCCGTTTGCTTATGTGTGGGGTCGCAGTTCTAACCTAAACTAAACCTACTTTGATAGCCGTTTGCTTTTGTGTGGGGTTGCAGTTCTAACCTAACCTAAACCTTATTTGATAGCTGTTCGCTTATGTGTGAGGTCACAGTTTTACCCTAACAAAGGCCTATTTTAATAGCCGTTCGTTTCTGTGTGGGGTCGCACTGGTCGCGGTTTTTACTTAACCTAAACCTACTTTGATAGCCGTTTGCTTATGTGTGGGGTCGCAGTTCTAACCTAACCTGAACCTACTTTAATAGCGGTTTGCTTATCTGTCGGGTCACAGTTCTAACGTAACCTAAACTTATTTGAATAACCGTTCATTTCTGCGTATAATCGCAATGGTCGCAGTTTTAACCTAACCTTAAACTACTTTGATAGCCGTTTGCTTATGTGTGGGGTCGCAGTTCTAACCTAACCTAAACCTACTTTCAAAGCCGTTCGTTGCTGTGTGGGGTTACTATTCAAACCTAACCTGAACCTCCTTTGATAGTCGGTCGTTTCTGTGTGGAGTCGCATTTCTAATCTAACCCAAAACCTACTTTGATAGCCGTTCGTTTCTGTGTGGGGTCGCAGTTCTAACCTTTCCTAAACCTAAGTAGAATCTTACCTTATTACATTCTGTTTGAAGTCTGTTTCATTGAACAGCATATTAGTATGACATAATTAAATACTTAATTGCAAATAAACTACACGAATTAGAAAGCTGAATTTACAGTGAGGCGACCCGTGTACCCGCGCTGCTTATACTCGTACATATACTGTCCGCGAGCTGTCAAACAAACATTTGAAATTCGTTCGCTTTGAATCATATCCCGCCATGCAAAATTGAAGATATTTTTAACGAACTAACAAATAAATATTGTTTTGTCTAAACTTACAAAATAAAACCTCACAATGACCTTTTATGTAGCAAACTGCATTACTTACCAAAATTTAATGTTAAAAGTATCTACGTATTCATCGTACCTATGCTACTCGTATATAACATGGTATGTAGATAAGTACCTACATCTTCATTGGCAAGAACACTTCTATGAAGTTTTGAATTAAATAACCCAACGAATCTAGTTCCTTCTTACAAACTTTAACCTTCCATTTAACCCCCATATGGAATGAATTTTCAAAAAACCTGAAACACGTGTTTACTTATTTATTGTTAAAAATATTCATGTGAAGTTTCGAATAAAATAGCCCAACTAATCTTATTTCCCCATACAAACTTTAACCCTCCATTTAACCCCCATAAGGAATGAATTTTCAAAAAACCTGAAATACGTGTTTACTTATTTATTGTTACAAACATTCATGTGAAGTTTCGAATAAAATAGCCCCACCAATCTTATTTCTCCATACAAACTTTAACCCTCCATTTAACCCCCATAGGGAATGAATTTTCAAAAAACCTGAAATACGTGTTTACTTATTTATTGTTAAAAACATTCATGTGAAGTTTCGAATAAAATAGCCCAACTAATCTTATTTCCCCATATAAACTTTAACCCTGCATTTAACCCCTTTAAGGGATGAATTTTCAAAAAACCTGAAATACGTGTTTACTTATTTATTGTTACAAACATTCATGTGAAGTTTCGAATAAAATAGCCCCACCAATCTTATTTCCCCATACAAACTTTAACCCTCCATTTAACCCCTTTAAAGGATGATTTTTCAAAAAACCTGAAACATGTGTTTACATATTTATTATTGAAAACATTCCTGTGAAGTTTCGAATAAAATAGCCCAACTAATCTTATTTCTCCATACAAACTTTAACCCTCCATTTAACCCCCATAGGGAATGAATTTTCAAAAAACCTGAAATACGTGTTTACTTATTTATTGTTAAAAATATTCATGTGAAGTTTCGAATAAAATAGCCCAACTAATCTTATTTCCCCATATAAACTTTAACCCTGCATTTAACCCCTTTAAGGCAGGGGTCGGCAACCTTTTAGCATCCAAGGGCCACATAGTAGTTAACGAAATTGACGCGGGCCGCACTTTGTTAATATGTAGGTTTTGTTCGAAAAAAATACTCACATTATCGGTTGTCAATAAGGGAGAGTCGAATATAGCAATACCTATATATTATTATGCAAATAACATCTTATCGACGATTTTTTATATTTTTTATTTTATCCGATGGGGGTGGAAACTGGAAATCCGAATGCGTGACTTTTGGGCTCTCCAGATTCCAAATTGTTTTTATTTTATTTATTGGACAAAAAGGCATTTATATGAAACTTTTAAAATAATGGTCCGATCGCGCTGAAATTTGGCATACAAGCACTATGTGGGCCAGGAGTGATACCTTGAAAAAAATATGGAAATAATTCAAGATGACGGCGCCCCGAAACAAAAAGTCGAAATCCCGAGTGAGCCAATTCTAAGTAATTTGAAGCGAGGCCGAAGGCCGAGCTCCGAGAAAATTTAGCTACCAAGAGTTCAACCCCAGAAGCTAAATAAACCCAGTCAGAGGGCCGAAAGCCGAGCTCCGCGTAGGGCCGAAGGCCCGGAGCATAACGATCGAGCCCACGCGGTATAACTGCTTAACTGCCCTACTTAGGTAGGAAGATTAGGTAAATTTGGCATACGGGCATTATGTGGGCCAGGAGTGATAGCCAAAATTTTTTTTGAAAAAATTCGCGATTCGGAACATAAAGCCAAAATCCCGCGTAAATTAAGCGAGACCAAAGGGTGAGCTTTCAGGTCGGGAGGCCGTAGACCGACCTTGCGGAGGATCAAAGGCCCGGAACTTCACTTCGCGGATCCGAACCCTAGTAATTTTAGGCGCGGTTGAAGGCCTCGCTGCGGAAGGGACGGAACATTGCCCGAACCGATGTAAATCTAAGCGAGCCCCCAGCGTGCCACCTCTAAGTTATTTAAAGCGAGGCAGAAGGCCGAGCTCCGAGAAAATTTAGCTACCAAGCGTTCAACTACCCCAGTAGCTAAATAAACCCAGCCAGAGGGCCGAAGGTTGAGCTGCGCGTAGGGCCGAAGGCCCGGAGTGTCTCGAACGAGCCCACGCGGTACAACTGCCCTACCTAACTGTCTTAACAAACGAACTGGAGGGCCGAAGACCCCGACAGTTCGCTTCGAATCCTTGCGAAGGCCGCAAGCCGAGCTGCGCGTAGGGCCGAAGCCTCGGAACGTCATGTTCGAGCCCACGCGGTACAACTGCCCGACCTAACTGTCTTAACAAGCAAACTGGAGGGCCGGAGACCCGACGGTTCGCTTCGAACCCTTGAGAAGGCCGCAGGCCGAGCTGCACGTAGGGCTGAAGACCCGGAGCGTCCGACAGAGGCGCAACAGCCTGCGAGGCCAAGCGTGTCATGACTACATCGGACATTGTTAATATTTCAAGAAGATTCTCTCGCCTTTCGCCTCTGAAACCCGGTACAAAATTAACATTCAAAGATAAGGTAGACGAATTTACTATCACGGCAATACGTCGAAAAATGCATGTTTCTTTTTTTTATATTAGAGTGCCCGACTGCAAAGATAAATTACATTTCGATTTTCAATTATTTATTATTATTATACTCTTATTAAATCTTGTCCCTTTTCCTTTTTTTATTTTGCTGTTTCTGTCTGTTGCCATGCCACTGACTCGAAATACATATATTTTAATAATAATAATTGTCGCCTCCGATTTATAACTAAGTTTTCTGTTAATGTGTATGGCCATTGATGAGGTTCGTGATTTTAACATACACGATACACAAAATGGTCAAGGAGGTTCGCGGGCCGCAACTGACCCCTTCTCGGGCCGCATGCGGCCCGCGGGCCGCCGGTTGCCGACCGCTGCTTTAAGGGATGAATTTTCAAAAAACCTGAAACATGTGTTTACTTATTTAATATTAAAAACATTCCTGTGATGTTTCGAATAAAATAGCCCAACTAATCTTATTTCCCCATACAAACTTTAACCCCCCATTTAACCCCTTTACGGGATGAATTTTCAAAAATCCGTTCTTAGTGCGCCTCTAAACTTTATAAAGAATGTACATGCCAAGTTTGAACTCTCTAGGACCAGCGGTTTGGGCTGTGCGTTGATTTAAGTCAGTCAGTCAGTCAGTCAGGACATTGCCGTTTATATATATAGATAACTAGCTTTTGCCCGCGGCTTCGCACGCGTAGATTTTGGACTTCTATGAAAAAAAATCTTTTCAACCGACTTCAAAAAAAGAAGGAGGTTACCATTTCAATTGTATGTAGTTATATATTGTGCATGTTACACGGTTTCCTGCAAATAATGAATCCTATTTTGAACATATTGTGAAAGTACAAATCAAATTATTTATTAACTAAATATTTTGATTTGTACTTCTTTTTAATTTTTCTCCAGTAGTCACACTACTTAATACTGTATAAATTATAAATATTAGCTGTCATATACCAAAGAAAAACGACCAAGATCACCTATATCCGAGGTGGGGATCGAACCCACGTACTCAGCTTTCACGAAAGCTGAGTACGTTGTACGAGATCCTATTTTGTTTTTTTTTTCTCAGGAGATTCAAAAGTGGCCGAAATAAGTTTAATATTTGTGATTTTTTTTTTGGGTTTCGCCTTGACTTGTCGACAATCATTTAATCGAATGTTGTTTCAAAGACAACGATTCAAGTATTTTCATTTCATCGACAAGTCATTCTGTCGAAGAATAGTTTTCAGTAAATTTTGATCAGGGAATTTTGAATGGTGCTTGAGGTTTTATTTACGGGTTCTTATTTTAGTTTGGTTTAAATTTAGTAATATTTATTCCGCAGTTCTACACTAACCCTGAACCTACTTTGATAGCTGTTTGCTTATGTGTGGGGTCACAGTTGTAACCTAACTTAAACATATTTTAATAGCCGTTCGTTTCTATGTGGGGTCGCACTGGTCGCAGTTCCAACCAAACCTAAACCTACTTTGATAGCCGTTTGTTTTATGTGGGGTCGCAGTTCTAACCTAAACTAAACCTACTTTGATAGCCGTTTGCTTTTGTGTGGGGTTGCAGTTCTAACCTAACCTACTTTGATAGCCATTTGCTTTTGTGTGGGGTCGCAGTTCTACTCTAACCTACTTTGATAGCCGTTTTCTTTTGTGTGGGATCGCAGTTCTAACCTAAACTAAACCTGCTTTGATAGCCGTTTGCTTATGTGTGAGGTCGCAGTTCTAACCTAACCTAAACCTACTTTGATAGCTGTTCGCTTATGTGTGGGGTCGCAGTTCTAACCTAAACTAAACCTACTTTGATAGCCGTTTGCTTTTGTGTGGGGTCGCAGTTCTAACCTAACCTAAACCTTCTTTGATAGCTGTTCCCTTATGTGTGGGGTCACAGTTTTACCCTAACATAAACCTATTTCAATAGCCGTTCGTTTCTGTGGAGGGTCGCAGTGGTCGCAGTTCTTACTTAACCTAAACCTACTTTGATAGCCGTTTGCTTATGTGTGGGGTCGCAGTTCTAACATAACCTGAACCTACTTTGATAGCTGTTTGCTTATCTGTGGGGTCACAGTTCTAACCTAACCTAAACCTACTTTAATAGCCGTTAGTTTCTGTGTGGGGTTGGAGTTCAAACCTAACATAAACCTACTTTCAAAGCCGTTCGTTGCTGTGTGGGGTTACTATTCAAACCTAACCTGAACCTCCTTTGATAGTCGTTCGTTTCTGTGTGGAGTCGCATTTCTAATCTAACCCAAAACCTACTTTGATAGCCGTTCGTTTCTGTGTGGGGTCGCAGTTCTAACCTTTCCTAAACCTAAGTAGAATCTTACCTTATTACATTCTGTTTGAAGTCTGTTTCATTGAACAGCATATTAGAATGACATAATTAAATACTTAATTGCAAATAAACTACACGAATTAGAAAGCTGAATTTACAGTGAGGCGGCCCGCGCACCCGCGCTGCTTATACATTTGAAATTCGTTCGCTTTGAATCATATGTCGCCATGCAAAATTTTAGATATTTTTAACGAACAAACAAATAAATAATATGGTTTTGTCTAGACTTAAAAAATAAAACCTCACAATGACCTTTTACGTAGCAAACTGCATTACTTACCAAAATTTTATATTAAAAGTATCTACGTAATCATCGTACCTATGTTACTCGTATATAACATGGTACATATGTAGATAAGTACCTACATCTTCAATGGCAAGAAAACTTTTATGAAGTTTTGAATTTAATAGCCCAACGAATCTGGTTCCTTCTTACAAACTTTAATCTTCCATTTAACCCCCATAGGGAATGAATTTTCATAAAACCTGAAACACATGTTTACTTATTTATTGTTAAAAACATTCATGTGAAGTTTCGAATAAAATAGCCCAACTAATCTTATTTCCCCATACAAACTTTAACCCTCCATTTAACCCCCATAGGGAATGAATTTTCAAAAAACCTGAAATACGTGTTTACTTATTTATTGTTAAAAACATTCATGTGAAGTTTCGAATAAAATAGCCCAACCAATCTTATTTCCCCATACAAACTTTAACCCTCCATTTAACCCCTTTAAGGGATGAATTTCCAAAAAACCTGAAACATGTGTTTACTTATTTATTATTAAAAACATTTCTGTGAAGTTTCGAATAAAATAGCCCAACTAATCTTATTTCCCCATACAAACTTTAACCCTCCATTTAACCCCCATCGGGAATGAATTTTCAAAAAACCTGAAACACGTGTTTACTTATTTGTTGTTAAAAACATTCATGTGAAGTTTCGAATAAAATAGCCCAACTAATCTTATTTCCCCATACAAACTTTAACCCTCCATTTAACCCCCATAGGGTATGAATTTTCAAAAAACCTGAAACATGTGTGTACTTATTTATTATTAAAAACATTCCTGTGAAGTTTCGAATAAAATAGCCCAACTAATTTTGTTTCCCCATACAAATTTTAACCCCCCATTTAACCCCCTTAAGGGATGAATTTTCAGAAATCCGTTCTTAGTGCGCCTCTAAACATAATAAAGAATCTGCATGCCAAGTTTGAACTCTTTTGGACCAGCGGTTTGGGCTGTGCGTTGATTTAAGTCAGTCAGTCAGTCAGTCAGGACATTGCCGTTTATATATATAGATTAGCATGTAGTAATGTAAATATAATGAGTTAATAGAAACAGACTTATAAAATTGTCATAAATTTGACTTGACTTCGACTCATCTTGATAATATTATACCTATAGACCTAAGAGCGCTCGTACACCTGTAAGTTCTTACGTAAGTTATAGGGATGGAGCTATACTAAAGAAAGAGAGGTGAATATCACTATCTCATTCCTTAGTATAACCCCGTCCCTATAACTTACGTAAGAACTTACAGATGTAAGGCTGACCTAAGATATTTGTGAGTGAGTTTAGTGAAACGTCACACTTTGTCATTTGCCATGAAGCCGCTTTGTCAGTTTATTCATATGAAGATACAAGGAAATCTCGTCTTTATGGTAAGCGACAAAGTGGGACGTTTTACTAAAAACTAACACATTTTATTCAAATACGTCTACAAATGTAATCATCTTATAAAGCAAAAACATTTCAGTAAATAAAATTAACAAACTTTAGCCGTGGGTTGTCAAAGTTTTTAAGTCGTTTAACGGTCGAGGTTCGAAAAAGTTTTGAAAACAGTGACATAGGTAAGGAAAATTCTAGCAGCAGTATAATTTTATTACAATTCCCAATACAAATTTTCGGATTTATACACATTCTTCGGAAATTGCTACTCAATGTATCCTTAATAATGTAGTTATATCTTTCAGATTTCTCTATATTGTTCATCGTTATCGACACTCTGAAGTAATTAAAACTCAAAAATTGTAGCAACTAATAGATTTTTTTACTGAAATGATGTCATATATATAGACCACGTGGTCGTCACCAGTTAAGAAGAAATAGTCACCACCTGAACTTCCTCCATGGGTGTCACAAGTATCGACTATGGGTGTCCCTGATCATTAATTTATTGAAGGACTAATAGTCATTTAATAAATTAATAGTCATTGACTATACAAAGTATTCAAATTAATTTTAATTCGTGGAGATCCAGTTACAATGTTTTTACCACAGCTTTTCGTAGTATTTTTAAACTAATTTGATGTACGTATTGAACCAGAAAAAATATTTTACACTTCTCATGCTCAAAAAGTGCACCTTTATGTCGTGCGTAGACGACATAAAATCACATTTTATGGTCTAGAGCATATTTTTTTTTTCTAAGTTTAAGGTAATCGGTCCCAACAGCCAAACAGTTAAAACATTTTAATGAGCAATAAAATAGTGTAGCTAACAAAACTTGTTATACCTATTATTTTATTTATATTAAGTACAATATTAGAATTATTTATTTTCTGTCATAAAATTTTTAAGTTAAATAGATATCGATTATCGTTCAAATATGCTCCGAAATGATTGACTTGGCAGAAAACCGAGCAACTGAAACTCTGATCACAAGTTGAAGAAAAAAATTAAAATGAGTGGGTGGATATTGGTTTTATATTTTTCTTCTTTCGCTATATGACAACTCCGTTGTGTAAATTGCAGTCAAAATGTGTTTGTGTTTTACTTTCCTCGCAAACGAAGTCAAAAGCAGAGTGTACAACTTGGGCATAAATGTCCATTTTTACCCTCGTCTACTATTTTGACAAAAAATTGCCTCGGTTAAAAATGGGTCACTTTATGCCCTTGCTGTACATTCTACTATTAGTTATATTACAAATTAAAAAAAAAACGCGTCCTCGTCCTCACTAAATAAGGCTTTCGCTGTGACATTGCTTTTTCGTCGCATTTTAAAACTAAAACGCGTCGAATTCCTCCAGCGCTACGTTTCGGCTTAGAAACTGCCGCGAACGAAAAATCTTAAAATTTTGGGGATTTGTCTCTGTCACTCCAACGAAGGTGCCAGTAGAGTGACAGAGAAAATTCCCGGAAATTTGCTGATTTCGTAGTTCGCGGTAGGGCCCCTGTGCCTCCATTTCGAGCGGAAACCTGAAAGCCGCTCGCCATGTTTGTATGTGTCGTTCTATTTCCTCAAACCACCCAGTAAACATTGCTGGGGTAAGGCTGCATTTCTCAAAAATGAAGTAATAAGATTAACACGATGATGGTGTACAGTGAAGGAAATATATTTATGTACCATTTTGTGCCTTATTACTGTTACAACCTATGTATGTATACAGGAAAGCTTTAAGGGATCTCATATCAAAGTCACTTAAACAGTGTTCATCATCGAAATGCCTTAATTAGGTAATTCAAATATCTATTCTCTGGCAGCAAAATTCATATTAATTCACTTAATTTTTACGGGCAGTTAAAACATATAGAAATAAAAATGTCAGGATGCATTTTAAATTAGTTAACCGTTTTTTTTTTTCTAGTAGAATTGCTAGATTACTATGCGATATTATATGCGTAATATCTTTCTTAAACTAAATATATTTAAGGAAATGTGTCTTAACGTAATCTCGAAACTTAGTTGACAGTGATCAGTGACTTAGTGCCATAGCCAAGAAACGTATACGATTAATAATGTATGTAAATGGTCACGTGACTTTACGTACGAACCGGTCATTCTCATACATTTATTACTTCTCGCCTGCGACCATATATAGCATGGACGTCTAACGCCAGATCAAAAATGCCCCAAGAAACAATTGTTCAATTGTGCCAAGATGGGCAGGACATAGCGTTTTTCTTAACACCACGCATATTTCCACGCAACATGTTTATAATAGAATAAAGCCAATCAAAACTTTGATGGACCAATCACACTATTTTTAAATGGCGGTTTAAGTTTTCATTGGTTGACATTGAAATTCGTTGCCGTGATGCATTGAAGAGGGACACTTGTCAACTAAAATTCAGGACCGTTTTTGAAAGGCAATTTAGTATGGCGTGCGGCTTCCATGTTTTATTTGTTCGTAGCTTATCGCTTATCGTATACGGTTGCAGAATAGCATCTTAGCTAACCCTCACTTGCTGATGCGGGGCGCTACCTAATAAAAATTCAACAAATTGCTTTTCTTTTAATTAGAGTTTGCGCTGCAAAATTTACTCCCCGCTTGTTTCGCTCGACGGCATATTGGTGAGTGAGACGTACTAATAACTTCTTACCTCTCTTTTTTAAGACAGAAGTATATTGCAAAAAGTAGGTTAAACGCAGCCCTGACTACCCCGCTCGCTAGCAACCGTGCCTTTAGTAAGACAATACAAATGCAGGTACACGTACAAATCTGTTTCGCCTAATTGTTACTAATGCGACGTCCGTTGCGACCTACATTTCTACCTCGTAATAGCACCCACTGATATAGATGGACTTGATGCTTTTACCTTGACTGGGAATTTATTGAAAAGGTCGAAAAGGCAGAACACTTTTATCGAATTAAGAATAGAAGGAATAAGGTACATTAGGAAAAGTACATCACATTGCAGCGCCGCAAACATTCAGTCATTTGAATCAAAATTTATCTGTTAAAAAGTAATTGTGGAATTTGGAAATGGCTGAATGTTTATGACGCTGCAATGTCATGTACTCCATATCAAAGTGGTCCAAATTAAGCTTCACCATATCTAAGTACACGTACTACTACTTACTTTATAAATTAACATACATTAAGTATTACATCTTAAAGATGTTGCTTAAATTGACTAAAATCACCAGGTTAACACAAAAACCTGTCTCTGTTGTTGCATGCCTGTTTCGTCAAAAAATTCAGCAAGGATATCTTGCTAGACGAAAGCGCAGCCCCGTTCCACCCGTTGGGAGAGTAGAAAGTAATTTCCTCATTGGCATCCCTTTCAGAGACCGCGGTACCCGTACAACAAACTAGCTGGAGTGTACTTAATGGTCCAACCGCAGTCGCCTTTACCGAAATTGAACCCAACTTATCGAATGGAAGTCGTGGCTTGAAAATAGTGTGGGGCACCCTGCGACAAGGCAGACTGATGTCGCCCAAGATCGAATTCAGTAGTGCCGCAGAGGACCTATGTTCCTCTGGGACCTGTACGAGTATTCAGTAATATTGTAATACCGTTGTATTGTCACACACAAGAGTTATTAGGTAAATATTAACATCATCCCTCATCTTTTCTTCTCAAAGTATTAGCAACCGCCGCTGGACATAATTTATGTCTCTTGCCTGGTTTTTAATTATGATAAAGTGGCGATGGTTCTGTTTTAGGTTTCTTGTTATTTTCTCATCTGGTCCCCCTAAACATGAAGAACAACATAAATGCTGGTTCCATAGTTTTTCATCCCTACCCATTTCAATCTCAAGTAAGGTACTACGAACTCTTACGTAGGCAGTTGGGCAACTCTTTTGCTGAGGTCTGTAACTTTAGTTTAACAAATGAGATTATGCAGATGAATAATTTATTTTATAAAAAAATTTCATCATCATTAATATTGCCATAACTTTTCAAAGATACAAGCAACATTTTCCCTTTAAGTTACGATGAGTGTGAGATGTGTTGAGACACCGTTTGAAGTGTGTGATAACGGCTTTTCATTCAACACAAAAAACGTGCTGCTTATGTTCACAGCACAATACACTACATTCCAAGCTTACCAAGAGGCCGATTCAAACTTTGTAAGCTCGTTTTAGTTTATTAGTAGTGTTTGAATAAAAAATTGTTACATTGACAGGTTAAAAAGCACACTCATGCAAAAATTGGAGGTCCGGGATTCCAATATACAATGAAATTGTAAACAATATTAGTTTTGTATCTAGTTATACCAGAGTGATTCTTTATAATGTCTAATTCAGTCACAGTTCTGATCACTGCGCATTATACATTTGCTACGGCGGAGCACGTCCACATTCTCAAAGCTACCTCTCGCGCGACAATTTCCTCAGCTCATTCAATATGAACCCGGCTTATTACGGACTGTGACATTCACCCATGCATTTTAATACCTTTTTTGCTAGCGCAGCGCAGGTAACAACGATTTTACACATCCACCCTCAGCTCGTATAGGATTAGCTGCTACACACTAAATACTCCGCGGCGCTAACCGCATTATCCTTAGAACATGGATTCGCGACTATGAGACCATCCGAAGAATCCGAAAAACATTATTATTACATTTATTACGTACAATGCCAATACCAGCCGTCTGATGACGGCAGTAAGAACACATTTGTCACCACCCCAACTCCTCCTGCGGGTGTCGTAAGAGTCGACTAAGGGATTGAAGTGTCACTGACCACTATTTGATAAAAGATTGATGATGGGCAGCAGCGTCATCGTAGTGGACACATTACTGCGATCGCCAATCCGCTTGCCCAGCGTGGCGATTATGGGCATTTACCTCCTAATGCGTTTATACGCATAGTTTATAGGAGAGGCCTACGTTCAGCAGTGGACTATCATAGACTGATGATTATGATGACATACAATACCATTGAAAAGACTGAATTCGTTCATGCTAGGTACGTTCATCTGCAGACGACTTCGTAAACAAGTTTGAGTTCTCGTTTCAATATCGTTCGATAATTGGAGTACTGTGTGTTATGTTACACGATATGGCACAGTTTTGCTTTCTCATTAGTGGCTATTGCTCTAGTAATGATATCGATTTCATGCCAGCGCTGTTTAGTGCAAACTATTTCAAGGAATGATGGAGGCAATTACTGTTCACAGGTAATTGGATCGTATCTTAGTGGTCACTACAGTACCCTTAATGTTGCTATTGTAAATCCTATTAATTTGAGCACAACATTATAATATTAAAATAGTTAGCAATAGCTGCGTGCCTAGCCAATATATCGATAATGTATGTCGAAACGAAAATAATACTTACATCAATTATCACATATTAAGTAGTAGTTTGATTTCACATTCTCACGTCTTTTATTATTTTAAGTATTCTAATTTCTTCTTGGCACTCTGATTTTATTGAGTAATTTAAAGGATAGTGATTATATACAAGGTGCCCGTGAGGAAAGAGAAAAAAATTAATAGCATGTTCCTGAGACTAAAAGAAGCAAAAAATGTTAAGTGAGTTTTGGTCAAATCTGCAAAAAAAGAATTTTTTTTTAGTTTTTTTTAGGGTTCCGTAGCCAAAATGGCAAAAACGGAACCCTTATAGATTCGTCATGTCCGTCTGTCCGTCTGTCCGTCTGTCACAGCCAATTTACTCGGAAACTATAAATGCTACAGTAACGAAATTTGGTAAGGGTATGTGTTGTATAAACCGCTACAGGATTATGATACTAAATTGTAAAAAAAAACCATTGGGGTGGGGGCCCTCCATACATGTAACTGGGGGATAAAAAAAATTTTTTAGTTGTATATAAGCGTGTGGGGTATTAATAGAAAGGTCTTTGAAAATTATATGAAGGTTTATACATTTTATTTTTATTTAAGCAAATCATTTTCGAGATATCAGCTCTCAAAGTATGAAAAATGTGTCCCCCCCCCCTTTATTTTTTAAACTACGCGATATAAAATTCTAAAAAAAATATATGTTATGCACATTAATAAACTCTATCAACGATTTTTGGTTTGATTAAATTACCTCCTATAGTTTTTGAAGTAGGTTGATTTAACTGTATTTTTTTAATAATAAATTGATAATGGTACGGAACCCTTTGCGCGCGAGTCCGACTCGCACTTGGCCGGTTTTTTATGTTATGTTTTCAATACACAAAAAAGGATTTTATTAATGAAACTATCGCAAAAAACGCACTTTAAACGTTTTTTGTTTTTCATTTTCAGGTAATTAAAGATTTTTTTTGTTCATTTGATGTCTGTCAATTAAGTGTGATAAGACTAAGACAACATGCTAACAAAATCCTTGCCTAAAATGCGTTTATCATAGCGTAACGGGCTAAAACGGTTTTAGGAAAAAATCTAATTTTCTCTTAAAATAGACTCTATCCAGAAAACTTCATATAACATTTTTAACTTCAAATTTGGTCAGAAATCCGCTGTTGATTTTTTTCTCCTTCCTCATGGGCACCGTGTAGATAGGTACTAGTGTCTTAACTGTACTGTTATTGAGTTATTAAAAAAATAAGTTTAATTAATGAATAAGCGCATTGCAACCATTATCACTTATTTTGACAAGTGCAGTCTGTCACCTGAGAGTAAGTTTTATTTTATGCTATCCCTTAGGTTTTCTCATACTTAATTTATTATGTATAAAACAATTTTTTTTCGAAATTAATCAAGGCGATATACGGCAACTTCTATTAATATCCGAAGTAACCTGTTCAATTTATCGGAAATTTAAAAATACCCTGCATATTTTTACCTTAACTGTAGCAGTATTCGACGGGACAAAATGTTCCGTGATTTCTAGCGATTTTAATTGAGTTGAATATAACATTATTATTCATGAAGATTAACACCAAAATACGGCAATTTGACAGCAACAATATCAAAGACAGCTCGCATTATCTCAACACAAGCCGCTGCGCTGCTTTCACATTACCAAGGGGTCTATTCGAACTTCAAGAATTTGCCCTTGATCAACTATTGCGTCGTTGAGATTACCAAAACCCACACATGTAAATTTTAAATTCTAAAAAAGAAGTCTGTAAACATATATACTTTGTATTATTTCTTCAGTTCCTGAAATTGTGCATTAAGGTTCATTTAGACCAAACGAGATTCGCTCATTCTATCCCCCACTGTACGAAATTCGTTCGTTACACAAAACGGGATTCGTGGAAATTCGTTGATTTCGTAGAGTGGGGGATAGAATGAACGAATGCTCGTTTGGTCTAAATGCATCTTAACGAAATTTGCATTCCCAACGACGATTGCTGTGATAGGTGGAGGCTATCGCAGTCAGTTTACATAAAATGTTTTATGACCATACCTGGGATAACTCGGGGCATTTATACGAAAGTGATGTAGCAAAATATTTCATCGACTAAAAATATATCGATGTTACTGTGAATGACAACATCAAAATGTTATTCGGCATAAATAAATATTAGGTACTTACTCTTCAATTAAAATAAAAAATAACTTTAAACGGGTAGTTACGCGTTTATTTTGAAATAGTTTTCAAAATATACAATTAATATTAAAATATAAATATTTAAATTTTCATTTTGATTAAAATGACACCTGTATACTAGATTTTACTATCTGAAGAGGCGCGATATCAGATAATTATGATATTGAACCTCTGTACTGTAATCGAGAATGTTCAATAAGCACATCTTTTATTATAATTATATCGACATCTTTTTAATCGATATCAAATCCCTATAACTTGCCCCCAGTTATCCCAGGTATGTTTATGACATATTTCTACGACTTTGCGCTTCATTTGGTCCAGTCTGTGAAAATAAAAATCTTAAATTGGTGAAATATACCAATATAAAAAACACTAATTGACATTATTTCTAAATTGCCTTTGATGTTCGTGAGAGTGACTTTTGGTAAATTACATAATAAGACTAAAAAAAATACCCATTATATTACTTGTTAAAGAATGATATGTGGACATTGTCATGGGCACTTGATACGAATTTCATTGAATTAGTGCAGTAAAAGTGGTCGAAAAATTGACCACAAGATTTGAAGCATCGACGACCGTTCATTCATAGGCGGTGAAGTTACGAGTAATAAAATCGTTTAAAAACAGAAGCAAACAAGAATTGTATTCTGTGTATCGGATTCACAGCTATAAAATTTAATTACGCTGTAACATGCCTTATTTTTTCATCATCTTAATTTTACATTGCAAATATCCTAAATTGAAACCTCGACTCAAGTTATCGTCACCAAACAACATCCAATGCAAATTCCCCTGAAGCATCCAATGCAAACAATATCTCATAATTACTTCTAAAGCTAAATTGCAACAAACGCAAGATAAGAAACAGCGGGGATGGTAATTATTATGATTTACGTCTAAGTTCAGCAATAAAGTGCCGAGTAATAAGTTAGTTTAAAACACGCCGCGGTTATTGCCGCCTTTGTAGTTGCTGTCCCTAATGCCACTGTAATCCTTACCTGTACAGTTAATCTTGTGTAATTGCACGACCCTATTCGGGAAACGATATTTGTTTTTTTACGTTTTTAAAAATGTATGTTAAATTTGTCTTTGTACTGTTTTAATTGCCTTTATTGTATAAACTTATTCTAATACACAAATAAATAAATCTTATGTTAAATGAAAACTGTGATCTAAATAGAAAAGCTAAAAATACCTTTAATAAAAATACTTACCTAAAAAAATTCCCCTTATAAAAAAATACCCCGTCGAGCAGGTCTGTCTGCGGGATGGACCGCATGACGCTGGCGGCGTTTCCTGTTTGGATCGCAATGCTGATCCTTTGGGAAAAATAGGTGCCAGCTCTGGGGTCTTTGTACTTACAAATATTAATTACAAGACTTAATTCGTTTAACGATTGATTTTTCATGTTTAAAATCGTTCACAACATTCGGCCGGTTAGAACCTATTAGAGCCTAAGATAATGTCGCTAAAATAACAAATCATGTGGCAATAATATAGATTTATACATATCAGTAAGTATGGTAGTAAGTATTGTATACATACTATATATTAGTATCAGCATTTATTCCTTTGTTAAAAATTATTCAGAATAAGGTTCCTGAAATTGCTTTGGATAGTTTTCCGGCGTGTGTTCATTTTCTCATTCGGAATTTTATATATTATTTGATGGCGGATTATTTCATTTTAATGTAAGTTTATTTAAATCGAATACATTCGGATTATTTTAACGTTCATTGTAAAAAATATGCGTTATCATTATTTATATCTACTTCTCAAAACCGGAATTCCCAATAAAAATGGTAGAGGTATACTTACCTAAATATTTCAGTCCTATTAGATTACGAGTATTAGTTCAAACTTTATCATGGTTAGTCTTACTAATTATACGACTCATATACTCCAATATTTTTTTTATAAAATACTTCCCAGGTTTCTTAACTATAAAAACGCTGCTCCGTGAGGTCTAATCGAACTCGTAAAACGGTTTTTTGATTTGTAATTTATATGATCTTCCAAGTTGCACGGAAATTTCTCGTTCCTCACAATACGTATCGCCCACCCTAATTATGTTTACGTCGCGGCGACTTGTCTGAATTTAGGATATTCCGGCGTAATGAGCTGACCTGGCTCTGCGTTATTACAGTTCATTTGTCATCGTTTGCTCTAGCACTTGAAATCGTTTTTAATCTCTTAAGCGCTATTTGGAAAATTCAAAAGTCTGCTCGGACACTAACGAGCTAGTGCTAACCTTGCTCAGGATGTCTTGACATCAATGTTACTTTGTCAGCACACCTTGACGCCATTTTTGGCGCTGTATTTAGACGAGACCACGCACGCACAGTGGTCAGGCGTTCAAAGAACAGTGCTTAAAATTCAAAAGTCGCAATAAAAGTCTAAAAAACAGTACGCAATATTAAGATTGTATTTGATCTGTAATAAGCGAAATAAAAGCTTTAAATAAAGATTCCTACTTTTTGTGAGGTAAATTTCGTAAACCAGTTATGTATAGATCGGATGTCAGCAAAAATTTAATGAGCAAATCAGTGTTACTTGGTATTCTTGAAATTTTGTGGGTAAAAAAACTTTCTTTTGGGACCCTTATTCTTTTTGAAAGACCTATTCAACGATACCCCACACTATAGTACTAACGGCGACTGAGCTATGGTGCGGAAGACGGACAGACGAACATGGCGAAACCATAAGGGTTCCTAATTTACTACGGAATCCTAAAAACAAGTTACGTGAGAAAGAGCAATTGATTTCCCCCTCCTCGCTCTTAAAAATCATTAAGTACGCTTATTTGTCCTTAAATTTCAGTTTCGTAAAAAGGCTACCGCCAAGACCTTCGGCAATCTTCGGTAGAATTATCACTTGCTCACGATAAAACACTTTCTAGGCTACAAAACGACATATGAATCATTAAGGGACTCGAAGGGTTTCTAAAGTAAAAGCTTCGATATATTTCTCAAATCGAAATCGTCATTGATTGTTTTGATGGCTA